>JASAMX010016382.1:0-40127 GCA_030248175.1 Microlaimidae sp. YZB2_3
GGTTCGGTTAGTTATTGCTAAGGCTCGCAAAACGGTTAGCATTCGTGATTCGCGGTCATAGTATTACTTTGTTTGATAATTCCTTTTTCCATCTGGAGCAGCTTTTCATCCACCGGTAGAGGATAGCGGCTAAGGCGTGTGATAAGAAGTGTCAAAGACGGTTGATCGTTTATAGGACGGTAAATTTATTTTGTTTCGACTTTTCGTGTCAAAGGATGGACCAAATATCGATCACTAAGAATCGACTACTCAAAGGGAAAGTCGCACCAAAAATTCCCTCCACCTATTACTGTCACCTAAGCTTTGCTGCTATAGGCAGCCCCAGAAAATCCAGGCGAGCCGTTTCGTTTTATTTAAACGGGAAGTTTAATTTCGCTCCAAAAGTTTTTTAAAACGGGCAAAAAATTTTTGGCAGGTTTTATTTGAATCAAAATAAGTCGTAATGCTGGTGGAATGAGTAGTGGAAGAAAAAAAAAACCCACCTAGAATTTCTTAACACTTCCTATTGACATACTAAGCTACAGACGCCGATCGGTCTGACAATATCTCTCCATAGCTCCATACCTTTTTAAGATTATCACCTTTACGTAGAGATTTGCGAGATTTCCGGCTTGCCAATTGCTTAGATACCCTAATGTTATCGCGAAATAGCCCACAGATGACTAAAAACGAGTCTTACTATATATATATATATATATATATATATATATATATATATATATATATATATATATATATATATATATATATATATATATATATATATATATATATATATATCTTTATTCATTTTTTCCGATATAAATTATTGTGAAAGGAAAAAGTCAAGGGTTTAATTTTTTTCATAGATGCGAAGAACTCTGGTGTAATAACTATATTTCAAAAATTTTATTAATAACATAGCCGTTTAAATTTATTACTTGCCAAACTACAATAAAACCAATAGTTTGATCTGTTTTTTATCGAATTGTAAAATAATTATGGAAAGCATTGTTTGAACTATTTTTTTTTCATTTTTTTTTCGATAATAAACTTAAATATTTCGGTTATATAGGGGATTTCGGTTTTGGAATTTTAATTTTACAAGTGACAACATTATAATGAACTTGATTTTTGCGCTTTCTTTCACTCGGTCTTCAAGTAAAAATTACATTTCTTGTGGAAATTTTGTTTTTTAGATTAAATACTACTACTTCTTGAAATACAACGTAAATCTAAAATCTAAAAATCTAAAAATTACGGCCCTACCTAGATCGAAAAACTAAAAACACTTGATTGAATTTGAAAATAAAATGGCGAATGAAATTTTATAAATTAATTAATTTTAAAATAAATTTTAGAAAACGCTAAGAATATGTAAATGCAATTAACTAAATATAAGAAATAAGAATGGAAAACGAAAAAACTATACGGGACCATCTATGGATCTTATTTATGCAATTAAGTATTCAGGTATAAGTACAATTAAGTATTAAGTATTAAGTATAACGTATTCAGGTGTTTTTTTACAAAGAAATTTAAAAAAAAACATGAAAAGGTTTGCAAATGCATATCATTAGAATCCACAAATATAGCGTAAAAATTGTACTCTGTTTCACAGTCGTCTTTTTTTAAATAATTAAATTTCATGTATTCTTGTAAAACGTTTTGTTTTTTTTTTATTTAAATAAAATGATTTTTAATTCATTAATCAACTTTTTTAATTAAAAAAACTAAACTGGGGCAATATTTATAGTTGCATTTTACTTTTTTAAAGAGCATGTCAAAAAAGTTTTGTGTTTTGTTTTTGGGGAGAAGGATTTAATACGTATATTCATACAAGAAACTTTTTTTACGCAAAAGTCTGGCGTTCCCTCACCTAATTAAGTTTAAGAGGTGTACATAGTAAACTTTGTTAAAAAAAAATTGTGTCATTCTGTTTTGTCTATTGCTTTTTGCATAGGATTTAGAGAGATACCGTAAAATTTTTTAAATTTTTTCTTGTCTAATAACAATATATTTAAAACTGTATTTTTTAAAGGAGCGGGAAGAAAACACAAAATAATTTGATTACTGCTAGACCATTTTCGGTTTCATAATAGTTTTAAGTAGTTTTGTTAATAATTTATTATTTTGTTAAATTTTTATTAAATATATAGCACAATATAGCTTACTGATCCAAGAGACACATAAATGTTTGCTTTTTAAAACTTCAAATTTTCAAGTAACAGTTATTTTAAGATAATAAAAAATAAATGATTTAATTTGTTTAGTTAAAGTAATGTAGAACATTTTCTGGATTTAGATTTATAGATATACAAATTTAGGTTTAAACAAATCGTTCGCGTAATTTTGCGTATGTGGATCAAAAAAGTCAATGACTCAATTTATGGCTTTGCTAAAATTTTCGAAAGTGGTCCTACGGTGTGATTCACAACAATATAAAACTTAAAGCTGGTTCATACTTATGACAAAACGTCCTTTGAACAAAGTTCAAAGAACAAAAGTCCTTTGGACTTTGTACAAAGGACAAATACAGCGTAAAAACGTCCTTTGGACTTTGTCCAAAGGACAAACTCCAAAGGACAACGTGTTCATACTTTTTGTCGTTTGGACTTTTCTCTTTGGATTTTGTTCTTTGGACTTTGTCCAAAGCACAAATTCTAAGTGGCATTCATACTTTGTCCAAAGGACAAAGTCCAAAGGACGTTATGGCTTGTCCAAAGGACGTGTTGGCTTTTCTAAAATTGTCCTTTGGACTTTGTCCAAAAGACGTTTTGTCATAAGTATGAACCAGCCTTTAAAAAATAATTAACTTTAAACTTTTTATTATAAAAATACATTCGGAAAAAAGGGCGAGTTCAACTCGAATACTAACTAAAGTAAACTTTTTGACCACGGTGGTTATATTAAGAGTCATTATTCAAAAAGTGCGGCCATTCTTTACTAAATGCTTTACAAAAGCATTTAGTTATGGCGTGCTCCAGTTAAAATAGTCTGGGCCTTAGTATATAAAATCAAATGTTTGTGCTTTATTTATTTTTCCCGTGTGCTTTTTGAAAACGTACGTGCACATTTTTTTAAAGCTGATTAGTTGGTCACATGTTTATTAAGCGCGTTTTTTTTCACTTTTATTCAAGTTTTTCCCAAATTAAAAAAAATATAAAAACTTTGATACAGTTTATGCAAACATTCTAATAGAATCTTTGAATTATTTGTGTTGTCTCTACCTTGAAACTATATTCTTTCTTTTATACCACTTGTGGTAAGGTGTTTTATTTGTGGTAATAAATTTTAAGAAGTTGACTCAACTTTTTTTAATTCAAAAATTTAATAAAAAATGGAAAAAAATGACGAATATTTGTAAAAATGTTTGTATGTATGTATGTAATAACATTTGTATAAATAAGAGTATCTAATTGATATTGCGTCATTATTAGCGATCGACCGGGGCAGGATTTTTGCTGATTCCGGGGCCGGGACCGGGCCGGGGTAGGGTATATATATCCAAACGAATGTGCAGTTAAACAATAAACTTTTAACAATAAACTTTTTAGAAAAACACACATGAGCGAAATTAATAGCAATTATCACCATTATTTTTGCAAATTTTTTGTACGCAGCAATTTTGTAAACGCGTCAGAAAAAACGAGTTTTGATGTTCGAAATATCTCTGTGCGAAAAAAAATTTATTGAGTGCACAAAAAGAAGCTTGCGCGCGAAAAATCAGATGTGCATCCTTTCTTTTTTAATTAAGCTAAAAAATTTACTGTACACACAGCGAAACATTCCTTTGAGTTATATTTTTTGATATAAGTAATGATGTTATAATAACTTTAATAATATTTATTGTATACGTCTCCTGAATGGACTTCTATTGTCAAACCCTGATCTTGTAAATAAAATCTACAAAATCTGTTTTTTATTGCTCAAGAACTATTTAAATTTTTGGAATAAGAACTCGTAATTATAATAAGAAATCTTATTAAAACAGAGTTTTAGTAAAATCTTAAAATATAAGCCTAATAAATATCTTCCTATTAAATCGATTACATTAGCTCTTCAGATAAAATTTTAAATATATATCACTGTCAAAAATTGTAAAAAGCGCTTTAAAATTTGTATTTATATGGGTTTTTAACCCGGTTTGCCCCGGCTGATTTGACAGCTAAATTGCCGGGGCCGGGGCCCCTGTCGATTCCAAGTCTTTATGGGTATTGTTTGATTGTGCTATCAGTGCGAATTTGGCTTGCATATCCTGTATTAATAAAAATAAATAAATAAATAAAAACAATTGACATTGAACATTGTACAGTTGAGCAGACAATGCTGTTTTTTTTTAAAAATTTTTGTTCAAGTTTTGTTTTTCTCTGTTTTTGTATGTCCTGAATAAATAGAAGAGAACTGTTTTGCATTTTATTTTAATTTTGAGTATATTATTTTCTTTTTAAACACCGCAATTATGTATTGCTAGTATTGGCAATCATTAGTAGCTTGTTCTTTAGTTCTATTGAAGTATGTAATTTTGAGCTTCCTGTTAATTAATTGTATTCGAACTCTAATTATATTGGTGTCAAGCGGAAATAAATATTTCAAATATAACTTTTGGTTTTATACGAATTATTTTTGTCGATGTCTTACTGTACGGTTATGAACCGAAAGATACGGCAATTTTTTCATTTTTGGTTTAACATTTTTGGTTTTTTTGGTTTCTTATTGATTGGTAGCATTTAATATATCATTTGGTTAAAATATAAAATATTAGCCCGCCAGGTTATATTTATGCTAAGAAACGATTCTAGAACTCCAGTAAGTTTTAATTTAAGTAAATTCATATATAAATATCTGTAAATTTTATTTTAAATCATATTACATAATACAGATCCTTAAAACCGTCCGCAAAAAACTCGGACCGACAGAAAACTATAGGAAACGCGAATATTTAAACTTGATGTAAAAAGTATAAAAATTGATTCGGAGTTAGATTAAAGTTTTTAGTGATTTTTTTGCTTTCAACTCCAACCTCCCCAAATAGAGCTTATAAGTTTCCCTTTTTCGGGATACATTTTTGTAGGTATTTTTAGAATTAAGAGCCTGAGTCTTTTACAATTTAACAAATCTATATGAAAGTTAAAAAAAATCATAAAATTACTATATATATTACGTCTCTTAACGTAGAACACCACAGTTGTGAGTAATTTTACTAAAAGTTAGATTTCGTCTTAGATATTAATTTTTGTTTAGCAAAAGTATAGTGCGATCGAAAGCTCAGATTATGATGTTGTACCTAACACTAATAATTTCATTGTTTGCCAGTTGTTTTATTTTGAGATATATTTTAATGAATTTAAAGCTCAAAAAACGGTTTTTGGCCATTTAAAAAATTTGATTCGTTCAGTTTTTTCCGCAATTTTATAGAAAGTTAAAAAAAATAGGGGGCAACTTTTAGATGTGGTTTGGAGTAAAACGTAATTAAAAATTTTAAGAAAATTAAAAAAATCTATGTTTTTAAAAGAAAAATCAAATATAAAAAATCCTGAATTAGTTTTTTTAATGAAATACAATTCAAAGTATTGATTAGATTTGTGTCTAACTATTTCCAAACATTCATTAAAATCTTAGCGAATCAAATTTTCTTAATTTTCGTTTAATTTTTTTTTAATTGACACTGAGAAACTACATTTTGAACTCTTTCTTTAAAAGTAGCTTTTAAGTAAGAAATCTCAGCTGAACCAGTAGCCGAGTGGTTAGTAGTACGTCGGGCTCGGATCCTCGAATCCTTGCGATCGAGTCTTCGCTGGGCCATATTTTTAACGTCTAAAAATTTTTTTTAAAATTTTTAGCTTTTTAATTAAAAAAGTGTTTTATTATTCATGATACGCTGAATTGAAAATGAAAAAATAGCATATTTTTGGTAATAAATTTTATTAATGTTTTGTAATTTTGACATGTATTTTATTGATGTTATTTGATGATTGTGGACGATAACATTTTTTTACAGAAAAATGAATATCAAAAATTGAATCAGCAGGTCTAATTACTTTAGTGAAAATTAGTTAGTAAGTATCTGCCACCAAAATCTAACTGTGGTGTTCTACCTTAAACAGGATTTTTTTAACAACGAACTAACATATACTAAATATAAATACTATAAATGCGAATTTCGGTGGGCAGCAAGTGTTAAGTGAATAGTGATAAGCACGTGAAAAATATTTATTTTAATTTATTAAAATAATTCATTTATTTTGTAGTTCACGCTAAAATCCAAGTATTTTAAATATACTATCAAATAAAGAGTAAAAAGAAAAATTTTAAAAGTGCAATATGTCACATGAACAAAGAAGTAAATATAATCGACTCAATCGCGAGTATAAAAAAGAAATTTCTAAAATTAATACTAAAAAAGAGCGTAAAATACTTGAAACAAACGACAAAATTAAATTATATAATTATTTAAGAAAAATCCGTACACATAAAAATGATATTGCACCTTGACAAAGAAAAAATGGTTAACTTACTGTAGATACACAAGAAAAATCTGAAATACATAATAAATTCTTTTTCCAAAATTTTAGTCAGGATAATAATTTGATTGCTACGTTTGATAAAATAGTACCTAAAGAAGCGGGTTTAAAAAACATAAAATTTTCAAAACACACAGTATTAAAGGCTTTGTTGAAACAAAAAAATATAACTAGCAGAACGCCTGATGGAGTTCCTCCAGTTCTTTTCAGAAAATTAGCATATTTAATAGCTGAGCCACTTGTATCAGTGTTTGAAGTTTCATTTTGTACCCATTTTTTACCTTATTACTCGCTTGCTGCATTAGTAACTCCTATATTTAAAAAGTGGTGTGCAAGTGATCTATTTAATTATCGACCGATCTCATTAACTTGCATTGCGTGCAAAGTAATGGAAACAGCTATATATGGCCAGATCTTTAATTACTTAAAATTACTAAAACTTATAAGTCCCAATCAACACAGATTTCTTAAAAATCGATCAACGTGTTCTCAGCATCAATCAAGCAGAGATTGGAGTAAAGCCCTTGAAATTAATAAAATTAATGTAGTTTATGTTGATTTTAAAAAAGCCTTTGATTCTGTTTGTCATAACAAATTAATATACAAAATAGCAGCTTATGATATATCAGGTGATTTATTAAAATGGATCTTTTTATTTTTACATGGGCGTTAGGCAAAAAGTCGTTATAGGTAATTTATATTCATCATTCAGCAAAGTAGTTTCAGGTGTTCCACAAGGATCTGTACTTGGTCTATTACTTTTTTACTTGAAATTAACGATCTTCCAAAACAATTATCAAATGTTACCTGCAAACTCTTTGCTGATGATGTGAAGCTCTATCAAATTAGGCAAAAAAAAACAAAACAGTACTGAATTACAAACAGCAATAGATAATCTCATTAATTGGGTACAAAAATGGCAACTAGAAATTGCTTTAAAAAAATGTTCCGTTATGCATATTGGATATGAAAACCCAAAATTAGGACCAACAATTAACAACATTTCATTAAAGATTAATATAAAAGCTCAAGGTTTAGGTGTGCTTGTATCAAATGATCTAAAATCTTCAAGCCATTTTAATACAATTGCAAGCAATGTATATAAAATGGCAAATATAATTTTTAGAAGCTTGTAAACATTAAATAGAAATGTACTTTTGACTGCATACAAGGCGTATGTGCGGCCAATCATGGAGTACTATCCTTAAATTTGGTCATAATACCTTTGTAAAGACATAAAAACTTTAGAAAATGTTCAACGTTATTATACAAGAAAATTGCACTTTAGATGTGGCCTTTTTCCTGAAGTTGTAAGTTTCCTGGCGTTATTTGATACGCCTAAAATTATATAACCTAGAATCTTTAGAAGAAAGACAAATTAAGTTTTATTTATATTTATGTTTTCGCAATATAAAAAAATTAACAGACCTTAAATTTGACGATTTGTTTTCATGGGGCTGCCACACAGGTAAAAACGATCACAATCTTAAACTGAAAGTTTCTCATTAAAAAAAATGTTTTATTCTTATAGCCCCCACGATACAAAATATTGGAACTATCTTCCAGCTGATATAGTTAATTCAGTTTCTCTACAAAGTTTAAGAACAAAATTAAAATCAAGATTTTAAAATTTTTCTAAAGTTGGATAGGCATTTTTAGTAGCCGAGAGGCTCTTGTTTCCTTCCTTTATTTTTTAAAGAAATATTTTTTTGAATGCTTATATCCTACTTAGCGTAATAGTATAATAGGCATCGGTATTATTATATGGATTCTGATTAATGCATGATTTTTGTGTTTTAATTGTATTTAATTTCATGTTCATATATATCTAATTTTATAGTTGTGTTTCTTTGAAATAACCGTTTCATTCATTCATATTTTTGTTTTTTTTTACATTGAGCTAGGATTCTATTTAAAATTTAAGTTTAGAATACTACCACCTGTCTTGCCTGGGTTAACCTGCCTCAAATGAACCCAACCCAACCTTGAATGTAATATTTAGAGTACTGATTTTGCTACTTTCTTATATCACATTTGGAGCTCTGGTCCAAAATTTTTCTCCTGAATTAAAATATTTTTAGCATATTTAATCCTGAAATAAATTTTAAGTTAAATATTTTTGCGCATTTAAGAATGTTTTGATTTTTTAAGTTTCAAAAATTTTAGATTACAAAAAATTTTAAAAAAAATCTCTGGCATTATTTTTTATATATTCCTGAAATAGGCACAAAAAGGAGAAAAAATAGGGGGAAGTTTTGTTAAGCACTATGGCCGGAATATATTCTTATTTAAACTTACATCAATAGTGTATTCGATTTCCTGACTCTAAGCTTTAGATGAATTTGTTTCATGGATTTTTTGAATAATTAATTTTCAAGCATTCGTAAATGGAACCTTATGTGTGAACACAGCTGTTGAAAAATAATGATTGTCTTAGAATTGATATTTTTTTTAAAAAAATTATTTTATAATAATTGGAAATTTGGAAAACGGTTTTTGTATCTTAGGCGCAACAGCTGACTGATTTCCTTTCTCGTTCGTATAGTTTTATAAATTTTCAACGAACCTTAATGTTATTACAATAGGTTGAATATGTCCTAGTCCAGAGTTCTAATAACGAATTCCCAAGGCTAAATTTCAAAAGTGTAAATAATTATGGGAAAAACTGCTAATCTAAAAATAAAGCTACATTTTATAGTATATTTAAAGAATTATTGTAATACTGTATTTAAAGAAACAATGTACTTTTTAACATGTTTCCGATGTTTTAACTAAAAAAACCGTGTTTTTAAAATTTGTCTTCATTTAATTAGCTTGAAATTTTTAAGAATTGAATATTTAATAAACTTTTAAGACAGAATATAGACAGCAAGGTACTCTCAATATTTAGGTGCATTGATAGGTCAATATTTAGATCCCATTTTGTTCTTAAATCCCATGTAGATATTGACAAAACTATTGTATACACCAATGAAATTAAATTTCAAATACTTTTTGTTTGACATTTATACAAATTACATGAGATTATGTTATCTGGTACATTGACGTTCTTTGTTGATACAGTTGACATTTGACTGTCATTAAATAAAAAATATAAATAACTAATTTCATAAACCATTGCATAAACCTAACAATGTGCAAACCATAGTGAATAACCGCTGCTTGCTGATTTCAAAACGACAGCAAACATTTTTCTATTGAGTTTAACGTAAACTAGAAATATGCTAAAATATAAAAGGTAAGGGAAGCGGGAGATGATATAAGAATAGTTCCTAAAAATTATTGTAAAATGGCATAAAAATATTGCATAAGTTGCATGAAAACTTTTTTTGTTTTGATTTTACTAAAACTGACACTGTGAAAACGCTGTGATTTTTGAGCGATTGTGATTAAAAGTTTTTTTAAGATTTTTACAATTTGATATATAAATTTAGCTTTAACAATCACATTATTTGTCTTCTATACAAATTTTTTTAAAAACCGCATTGAACAAAATCGTACTGTGTACTGATAAATTTTTTTATTGTGATTATATATCACGGTGATCAATATCGTGAATTTATAGTTAAATCAGTTACAGTACAGTTTGAAATCTTAACTTTACATTAATATCATATTTATACGAATTTTTTTTATTTATTTGCGAGAAATAATAACTTTAAAATATTTCAAGAGCATATTATTTGTGTACATATTGTGGAAGTTGATCATCGGTTTTTTATAAAACAATTTAAAACTTTTACTTTTTATTTAAAAAATTATTTTTAAAAAATTTTTAGTAAAGAATTAATTTAAAATAGCTTACTTGTAGTTTATAAAAATTGTAAAACAAAAACTGCGAAAGTAAAATTATCTGAATTATTTTGAAGCTTTGCTTTGACTAATAATTTTCTTAAAAAAATAGATAAAAATATTTCTCATGGTGATAAACAACTCATTTTTGCCAGTTTTGAGAAAAAAAATAGCTCAGTAAAATAAATTAAGGTATAAAAATATCAAATAACCAAGCCTAAAAATAGTATTAAATTGATACAAAAAATTTTTGCTCACATTTTATATGTTGGTATATGGTAAAATTAAGTTTTTATAAGCGAGCATTTAAAAAAAACAAATGGGTCCAAAAGTTTATGAGAGTCAAAGCGATAAAAAATTTAGAGATCAATTTAAAAAAAAACAACTGAAAACTGTGGTCATTAAATTTCTGATTTTAACGTTCAGAAGAAATTTCTCTCAAACCAAACGGCTGGTTTAGCTTGTGCACAGCTATATATACAAGAACCTGCATTTTTTTGTTATTTGATTGTAGTAAAATAAGACTTTGCTCATTAATTACTACTATAAATCTCTATTTCATTCTAAAAACAGCTTTGTTTTTATGATTAACCGGTTTTTTAAACTTCAATGCTTAACACATTTGTTCCGTTTTTTTCCGCTTGGTTGTTTTTTCTTCGATTTGAGCTATAATGTTTCAGAGTGGATTTTTTACACTTGGTTTGAAAATCTTTATGATATTTCGTTTTTTGTTTCTATAAAACTTTGTAAATTGTAAAATTTATTACTTTATAAAAAGATTTAAAAAAAAACAGAATTTTATCTTGGTAACGGTACGGTAAACTTATACCAAATTTTAGTTACTGTGAATATGTTAATTTCTATTATATTTTAATATAACTGTCGTCTAAATCTATTTTGTTGTGTTGGTTTTATATATTTAAAACACTTCAAGTCAACATTATTATGGATTACTTGTACTAAAAATTGTGAGATAATAAAAGCATCATTTTGTAAAACATATAGGTGCTAAAGTTTTTGAGGTTAAAATTTCAGTGCGAAGTCAAACTTTTTGACTTCGATTTTGATGATTTTTTGGGAAACCTTACCCCAATAACCCACAAAAGTTTTTTCAACAAAATATCTTCAGTGGTTCAGGAGTTATGACCTCCCAAAAATGGCGTTTTTTGACAATTCCGTGCGTGAAAAATTGTTCAATAGGTATATCAATTTAAGTTAAAAATTATGAGAAAGCGGCTACTTTCTATTTTAATTTTATACCTTGATTGTTAAGATTGGTGCAGTTATTTCTTGAGATATTGCGTTTCCCGTACAAAAAACACGCGATTTTTTCGGTAAAAACACCAAACGACGGCAGTAATTTAAGTTTACCCGTCGTTTTTTTGCCGTCACTTCGTATTTTTAGAAAAAATCGCGGGTTTTTTTGTACGGGAACCGCAAAATCTCGACAAATACTGTACCAACCTCAACGATCAAGATATCAAATTTAAAGTAGAAATTATTTTTTTGAGTGCATCTTTTGTAATTTAAATTGTAATACCTATTGAGTAATCTTTCAAGTACAGAATTGTCGAAAAGCGCCATTTTTGGGGGGTCAAATCTCCAGCACCAGTAGATAACTTTTGTTGTAAATTTTTGTGGGCAATTAGGGGCAAGGGTCAAGTTTTCATAAAAAATAATTAAAATCGAAGACAAAAAGTTTGGCTTGGTACCGCTCCTTTAAAGGTGCGGTGGTGATTCAAACTTTTTGTCTTTGATTTTGATATTTTTTGTGAAAACCTTACCACTCCCCCTAATAGCCCACAATTTTTTTCCAACAAAATATCTCCAGTGGTTCAGGAGTTATGAATCCCCAAAAATGGAGTTTTTTGACAAATTTTTACGTGAAAGATTGCTCAATGGGTATAACGATTTAAGTTAAAAATTGCTGACCACGGTAAATTTTTTCTAGCGCGTAATAACAATAGCAACGAAGACCTCAAATCTATATTAAAAAATTTAATAATTGGGCGGCCGATTGGCAATTAAATGTATCTTACAAAAATGTAGGGTTTTATCAATTAAAAAAACTTAGTTAACCAGATGTCTATGAGTTAGGTATGACAACAAATGAATCTGTAAACGATATTACCGGCTTACGAATCAAAATATCTGAATCGTTAAAACTTTCCGCTCACTGTTCAAAACTAGCAGCTAAGGCATATTCCCGCTAAGGCTTATCTTTAATTTTAAATTTTTTTAAAACAAATAATCCATTTTTACTTGTCCGCCTTTAAAAACCTGTTAGGCCCGTTTTGGAGTCAAATGTTCCTGTATGGACCCCATATTTATTTAAAGATATAAAATGTTTGGAAAGGGTACAGAAAATTTTAGCCCTGAATTTCGGTTTATATGCATTACTCCTTTTAAAAACTTTTTTTTGTACGGGAAACGTAATATCTCTTTTTTTGTATCTTTTTTTGTACGGGTTTTTTGTACAAGAAACGTAATATCTCGACAAATACTGCATCGATCTTAACGATCAAGGTATTAAATTAAATTAAAAATAGGAGCTTTTTTTAAATGCCTATTTTTTACTTTAAAATTTAATACTAAATGAGCAATTTTTAAAGTACTAAATTGTCAAAAAAACGTCATTTTTGGGGGGTCACATCTTCTGAACCACTGGACAATATTTTGGTGAAAAAAAATTGTGGCCTACTGTGGACAGGGGTAAGATTTTCGCAATAAATAATCAAAATCGAAGACAAAAAGTTTGACTCTGTACCGCACCTTTAAGGGTCTACGCTAAATATATTTCATTAGCAGTTTAAGGTTTTTTGTTTGTCGAATTTTGTTATTATCGTGAAAGTAATAAAAGTCGCATTAAATTAGTTGTTTCTATGTGATTTAGAGTGACATAACACAGAAGTGTCAGATTAAATTTTTGTTCAGTTACCCGATAATTTAATTTATAAACATTTAGCTTCTTACGAGTAACGCTTCTGTTATAATATAATTTTGATAATTTAATGAGATAACGCAGAGACAAGAGATAGTCAACTGTCTTACCTCTAGTAAAAACTGGATTTTAATAATTTTTATATAAACTCTAAGTTACATAAGACTGTGTTTTGCTAGACTTAGCATTATAAATGCGAGTTTTTGTTTAGCTAAAGAAATATTTACTTTGAAACACATTGTATATACATTTTAAGAATCTTCTTTATATTTGTAAATGTATTTTCTGAATATTTTTCTCTCTTTTTGCCACCATATTGATAACAGTTATAAAGAGAAAAATCGTGAACTTTTTATTATACTATTACTACTATTGGAAAGTTATTTTATACATTCATATAGGCGATACAAAAATGATGTGTACTAAAGATAAATTCTATCAGGGTGAAAATGATGGTAAAGTCACTATTTGAGAATCACGTGCAGAAAAAATCGATAGATATAATTGGTTAATAGCTGAACTTTTTTTTATTTTTCTCGCTCGAGGTTTATTGTTTATTTCTTCTGGCGGAGAGGGTTACGCCTTTATTTCAGTGGGCTTTCAACCTTTGATTCTCCTATCTCTCTATTTGTAATAAATAAGGTTTTTCGTTGATTGAGGGGCTCTCGCGCCTGTCTGCGCTTGTCAGCCTCTCTTATCTCGCTCTATATTCGTGTATATATCTCTATAATATTTAAAAAAATAGGGAGTTTTGTAAATGAAACCTTTATAGCTGGGTCTTTAGTTTAGGTGAAATGAGTGGGGGATTTAATTTCATTTCATATATTCACAAGTGTAATACTGTCCGGGCCGCACGAGTTTTTTCATGTTGGTTTAATACTGTCCAACACTGTAAAACTCATGCGGCCCGGACAGTTTTACACTTGTGTGTATATATGAAGTGAAATTAAATGAATAAATGGTTATTATAATGCCTTCCTCTCCATTTTAACTCGCCGAATTAAAATGACTACTATGCCATTTTAATGGAGATTGTCATTTAAATGGAGAGGCTCATTATAATGGCCTACTTTTACTTAATTTTTTATACAGGAGTTGCACATTTTTCGGGAAATTATATATTTTTGTTTTTAGTAGACTGTTCTCTGGGAGTGAATTTTTTAACACGCTTCTACCTGACAGGATGCGCGTAAACGCATTCCATGTGACATACATACCGTCGTCACTATGGCAAAATGAGCCACAGTTCGTATAAAATATATGTGACTTTGACTTATTTCAAAATTGAATCAGGACCCTATTAACTACAGAATGAGTCATAGTCACGTGTATTTTATAATGACAGCGGTTCATTTTGCCGTAGTAACGACGACACGCAACTAAAGTTTTCAAGCTCGCGAAATATTTCTAACCCGGATTTTAGATTTTGCTGATTACGATTTTAAAGCGGCATTTCAGCTTTATATATATATATATATATATTAGATAAGCAGGGAAAATATGAATTTGATAATTTTTAATTAATTTATTAAAAAATATATAGCAAAGAATATACTGCCCGTTTTGCCTGGCGAATATATATGTATCGGTCAGCTATTTGTGCCCGTAAACTGTCGCAACAATTTTTTTATATTCCACTTTAAATAAATAAAAGCAATAAAAGTGCGTTTAAATTCACAAACTCATTCTCGTAGCAGCAAAGATATCATTTTTTTTCAAGGGGGTCATAAACTTGTTGTAAACCTTTTACCGATGTTTTTCTTACGAGAAAATCAAATTTGTTAACATATCAAACCGGGAAAAAATTTCACCAAGATATAAAATCAATTTACATTATTTTATAAACAATGAACTGCAGTTTTAGCTATATACAAAATTAAACAATTAAAAAAATTGATCCTTTTGTTTTAAAAAAATGCGCGCATAAAGGCGCCGTAACGAGTCGATCTTTTTGTCTTAGATTTTGATAATTTTTTGTAAAACCTTACCCCTGCTCTCAATAGCCCAAAAAAAATTTTATTAAAATATCTCCAGTGGTTCATGAGATATAACCCTTCAAAAATGGCGTTTTTCGACTATTCTGTACTTAAAAGATTGCTCAATGGGTATTAAAATTTAAACAAAGCGGTTATTTTCAAAGAAAAAAAAAACTCAAAAAAGTATTCAAAGCAAGCAACTAATTTCTACTTTAATTTGATACCTTGATCGTTGAGATTGGTGCAGTATTTGTCGAGATATTGCGTTTACCATACAAAAAACCCACGATTTTTTTGTTAAAAACACCAAGCGACGGCAGTGATTTAATGAATTTTGCTTGATTTTGCCCACATTTCGTATTTTGAGTGAAAAAATCGCGGGTTTTTTGTACGGGAAACGCAATATCTTGACAAATACTGTACCAATCTTAACGATCAAGGTATCAAATTAAAATAGAAATTAGCCTTTTTCTTTAAGTACATGTTTTGTAATTTAGATTTTAATACCTATTGAAAAATCTTTCAAGTACCTACAGAATTGTCGAAAAACGCCAATTTCGAGGGTTCTATCTTCAGAACCACTGGGGATATTTTCCTGAAAAAAATCGGGGACTTCGCAAAAAAATCATCGAAGACAAAGAGTTTGACTCGGTACCGCATCTTTTTAGATCTTTTTGGAAGACGGCATTGTGTATAAATAATATGCAATAAATTACGTTTTTGGATTAGAGATTCAAAATGTACATGGCAAAAAGTGTCAAAAATAGCCACTAACTGACACTTAAAAAAATTATTTTGACCTCAACATCAGCATAAATTTTTCTGATTGTAATTCCTCATAAAGCACTATAAAATTCCTATCGTTTCAACAAAGCAGCACGTATTTAAAAACAAAATATAACAAACTAGTTTAGCTTTTTACTTTCACGCTGATTTTGTTTTACAAAATGAAAAACAGGCTACAGATTTTACGATGTCTTTGATTGTTTTTGCTTTAAAATTAATGAAGTGCCAATGTCTGCTTATCTTGATACTTCTGGGGGCCTATTTTTTGCAGATATATTTTTAATTAAATTTTTATCAAGCCGTTTTGGCTTTTAAGTGCGCATATTTATATTGAAAAATCTCTTTGAAATCAATTGTAATTTTTTTAGCTTATTCTGGTTATCTGGTGCAGCTCATGGATATTGAAATTTTGGCATTTTTTAAGAATATGCAATTCAAAAAAATTACCATGATAAAATTCAGCTTGATTTTTAGGTTTTTGTTTTGATTGCCTAGGAAAACTTAGGTTTACAGTTTATTATAGTAAGTGTTAAATTCAATTATGTGTTCATTGAAAAATGCTCTTTTTTCGAAATTAAAACAAACGAAAACCTATAAATACCAAAAAAATGGTAATTGTTTATTAGCTGTTGAATATGAAATAATTCATAATTTACAACTGCCATAAATTGCTCAACAAATGTATATTAATAAATTAATTGATTTGTACCAGAAAATAGCTGGTTCAACTTTTTATACATATTATAATTCTTATTTGTTTTATTTTGGACATGTTTTTTAGTTAGATAACGTTGTTGTTTTTTTACTTTCAGATTAAATTTAAAAAAGCATGGTTGTGCATTAAATCTCAATATAAGCCTGCTTGATTATGAATATAATATTTAATAAAGGTATAAATAAATTTATTGAGTCTTTTTAAAGATAAAAAAGACTGTGGTAACATATTTTATACTTATATGGGTGTCGCTACAAATCAATATAAATAAAATTAAATACACTCAAGTTATCCATACAACAAGACTTGAACTGACTGATTTAAATTTCAAAAAAAGTTTATTTATTTATTGAATCAAGACAATGTTGCAATTAACATTTAATTTTGTTGTTTTTATTAAGCCTAACTCCTAATTTTAAGATTTCTCAGATAGTTTTTTTTTGAATTTATGTAGAAGTTTTTCTAAATTCATTTTTTTAGTTTAAAAACACGGTCGCCAAAATATGATTCAAAAATCATATTATTTGTACGACCGTGGTTAACTTGCCGTGACCGTGATTATACAGTCCATTGTGCTTCCACAATCAAAATTTTTATATATGAGTTTTTTATATACAAAACATCCCTCACCACTGAATATCATTCACCATACCTACACTAGATGTGCTTTAGGATGCACTAATAGTAAGAAAGAGTTAATCTTGTAATTCTCACGTAAGTAAGATAGAGGACTGGAAACTGCGTTGTGAACTGTTGAACCCTCTTAATTCTTTTGTTAAAAACCTGTTTAATAATATTGACGTAATAATACTGGACTGAACATGAGCGGTAACCAGCTGCGAAAAAACGATACTCGTACAAATTAAACAAGATCGTAAGCAAATTTTTTTAATTTCGCGAGATTCAAGAATTGATTTAAGTATCTCGTCTTGTAACGGTCTACTAATCAAAGATCAAGGAATACTTAACGATACTAGTTACATAAGTTATATATCAGTTTTGTTTGAATCAATTGTAGTTATGAGAAGATATACAGAAAGAAATGTTATTTTTAGTGCGTGTACATCTCTTACAGAATATACGAGTGCTATCTGCCTAATAAGCATAATGGAGGGAATTATAATGTGAGATTAAAATCGACAAATTTTCTTTATTTTCGGTGTTTTAATTGTTTTAATATTTGTATTGAAACTTTGCTTACTTGAGCGCTATTAATTTATAATATTGTATTCTATTTTAAAAAGTGACTACCATGTTATTTTAAGGTTTAAATAATAACTATTGAATACAACTATTTAAAAGGTGTATAACACTATAGTTTATGTTTTGCATAGTGAAGCAAAGATTTGCTCTGGTGGTTTTCTTTGACGGTTATGTTCCATATTTGTTTTCTTCGTCTCATTTCCATAATACTATTTATAGTTCACTATTATCACAAAATTAAAATCACCTTACGTACTACAATCGGTTAATTTCAAAATTACCGCTCAGTATGCAAATTATTTCATTTTAGATAGCGTTCTCGGGAAGCGTAGTCGTAAAATAAAACAAAAAAATAGAACGGTAGTTAAAAACATTTTGTTAAAATAAGCTTTCGGTACATACTGGTACCATCTTCAGGCGATTTCTAAAACAAACATAAGTTCAGGTAAACTAACAATTATAAAACATATAGATAAATATTAAACATAATAAAAAAATGATAGGAAAAGAATTGGTATGCTGTTTTTAAAATAGGTAGCAAGATTTAAAAAAAAAATAGTAAAAATTGAAACGGATTAATTGGTAAAATTACAATTAAATAGAACTAGAGAAATGTAAACGATAAAAAAAAACAGAAAATGTATAAAAAGAATGTTTAAAAGATTACAACTTGGACAATAATTTTTAAAAAAATAAAAAAGGCATTGCAGATGGGGACAGTAAGGTAAGACAAAAAAAGGTTGAAACATGGAGATAATTAAGACTAAACAAATAATAACAAGGGCGCAGACGATTCTTCACAGTTAAGACTTGGATTGAGTTTTTTATAAACAACGACTCAGTTGTTTCGAGTTGACCAGGTGCACAGTTAGAAATTATTTCAAACAAATCGGCTGTCGAAGGATGGCTTTCTGACTCGCAGTGGTTTCTAATAGCGGAAAAAGGTGAATTTTTAACCAGTTTTTTAGTACAATTCGAAGTTCCTAAATGCTCGTGCAGTCGGATTTTAAAATGGTGATTTGTGCAACCAAAAAATGTAGCTTGGCAGCTACAATTAAATTTTTATATGACTGACGAGCATAAAAATTTTGGAATCGTCTCTTTAAAACGGAAAAAATTCTGTAGTCTTTTCCCAGGTTTTAAAACTATAAGAACATTAAGTGCGCCCTTGTTATTATTTGCTTAGTCTTAATTATCTCCGTGTTTCCTCCCTTTTTTGTCTTACCGTGCTGTCCCCGTCTGCAATGCATTTTTCTTTTCTTCAAAATAATTGTCTAATTTGTAATTTTTTAAACATTCTTTTTATACATTCTCTGTTTTTTATCGTTTACTTTTTTCTAGTTTTATTTAATTGCAATTTTACCAATCGTTCCGTTTCAATTTTTTACTATTTTTTTTAAATCTTGCTATCTATTTTAAAAACAATATACCAATTCTTTTTCTATCATTTTTTTATTATGTATAATATTTATCTATATGTTTTATAATTGTTAGTTTACTTGAACTTATGTAATGTTTGTTTTAGAAATCGCCTAAAGATAATGCCAGTATGAACCAGTATGAAAACTTGCTCTAATAAAATGTTTTTAACTACCGTTCCTGTTCTGAAATTTATTTCACTTCGTTAGAATTTAGAATTTCTGGATTTAGAATTTCGAATTAGTGGGGTCCAGCCCTACTTTTCGAGCGTTTACTTTAAAAAAACATTTTTTGGAATAGAAAGCAGGTTGTCATTGTTATGCAAACTACGTCACTTTGTGAGGACTCCAAATTCTATTCAGTGTACGAATTCAATGTTCATGTCTTAGGAAGAAAATGAATAATAATAATGAATAATAATTTGAGAAATCCTCCTGTTTGAAATGTTTACGATAAAAAAATCATTTGGTGTAATAAATAGGCGGGCTGTCATTCTTCGGTGGGATTCAGTGGATCAATTTAGGATTTTGAGGGATAATGAGTTATTACTCATATAAACTATATGATTTTGTGAAAATATTGGATTATTCTGGGTTTTTAAACTCGGGGGTCCTTCTTTTTCCAGCGTTTACTGCAGAAAGGCATTTGATGCAATAAAAAACCCGTATTGTCTTATTTACGCTAGGTTAAGTGGATTGCTTAGGATTTTATGATAACGAATTTTTACTAACGCAAATTATATCACTTTGTGAGAATGCTAGATCACCCTCGGTTTACAAAATTCCAGGGTGTTTTTTAAAGCGTTTACGTTAGAAAAAAACTCGGAATAACTTGGGATTCTTTAATAATAAATTGTTATTAATGTAAATTATACCAATTTGTGAGAACGCTATATTAGCCTTGGTTTACAAGGATTTTTTATACTCACTATATTCCTTATACTCACTAGATTTTTTTGGAGCTTTTACGTTAGAAAAAAATTTGGTGAAATAAAAACTAGGGTTGTCTTCACTCCTACTCGGCTGGATTATGTTGATCACTTTAGGATTTTTGGAGATAATGAATTGTTATACATACAAATTATATCATTTTGCGAAAATCCTAGATCACCCTCGGTTTACAAACTCGCAGAGTTTCTTTTATTGAGCGTTTACGTTAAAAAACATTTGGTGTTATAAAAACGGGGGCTGTTATGCTTCGGTTGGATTAAGTGGATCGCTTCAAGATTTTCGGAGATGAATGAATTGTTACACATGCAACTTATATTGTTTTGTGGGATTGCAGTTTCTAAGTTCACTGTTTTTTAAGCGATATTTCTTTTTAGGATATTTTAAGAAATTGTTACACATGCAAATTTTATCATTTTTTGAGAACACTGGATTATTCTTGGCTTACAAATTCGTTGCTTTTTTACCGTTGACGTTAGAAAAACATTTGGCAGAATAAAAACTCGAAATAGTTTAGGATTCCTAACTAACGAATGGTTATTAATGCAAATTATATCACTTTGTGAGAAGGTTATATCAAAGATATATAATATAACGAAAAATGCTCAACTCCTATATAAAAAGTACGGAAAAGTAGGCCATTATAATGAGTCTCTCCATTTAAATGGCACCCTCCATTATAATGGCATAGTAGACATTTTAATTTGGCGAATTAAAATGGAGAGGAAGCCATTATAAAAGCCATTTATTGATTTTATTTCACTTCATATATACTCACAAGTGTAATACTGTCCGGGCCGCATGAGTTTTACCGTGTTGGACAGTATTAAACCAACACGCAAAAACCGGACAGTATTACAGTTGTGAGTATATATGAAGTGAAATTAAATCAATAAATGGCTATTATAATAGCTTCCTTTCCATTTTAATTCGCCGAATTAAAATGACTACTATGCCATTATAATGGAGGGTGCCATTTGAATGGAGAAGCTCATTATAATGGCCTTTCCGTACTTTTTATATAGGAGTTGCACATTTAGTTATAATGGCCTACTTTTCCGTACTTTTTTATATAGGGGTTGCATATATATTTTAGTTTATATTAGCTTTGGTTTACAAACTCACAGGATTTTTTTGAGCTTTTACGTTAGAAAAAAAAATTTTGGTGAAATAAAAACTCCGGTTGTCATCGTCCAGTTGAATTAAGTGGTTCACTTTAGGATTTTCGGAGATAATGAATGGTTACACACTGTTTGCGGCAAGTGCTAGCGTGCCGTATAGCCTGGGGGTTAATTTGTCATATATTCATAAGGCTTAAGACAACGCGGGGCGCATTACAGCTGGAGAGGGTTAGAGAACCCTTGTGTCGATTTCCCGATAAGCATAGCATTGGGGGACAACTGACGCCCACAAGCGTTCCGTCGGTTATCTTTAGGGAAAAAACCCCCTAGAAACTGCACTTTAAACGGTGTTTTTTTTCAAAAACGCAAAACATATATTTATCGCGCTATCATCGACAATGAACACAGGACAGTGATAGCGGGTTGTTGCTCGTTCGGTTTTTTTTTGTTTCGAAGGAGTTTTTTTTTGCTTTGGCGGTTTTTTGATTTTCGGAAGTTTTCACTTCTCTCTCGGTGGATTTCGCCTTCGGAAGTCTCGAGTGAAAAATGTTCGGAAATTTCGGCGGTGGTTCCAAATTTTGCAGCAGCCGAAGTCGGACGACACCGATGTTTTCCACCGGACAGTAAGTGTTTGGGTATATAAAATAACCGACTTAAATTCGGCCTGGCTTTATTTCGGCCAGCCTTATATTCGGCCTATTTTGGACATGGACTAGTGAGCTCGCAATGGACATGCGCAAAATTATGTAAATTAACTAAGTACATCGGGATCAGTATATTACGATCTATCTAGCCATACAAAATTCATTATTTTATTTTGCACACGGCATAATTAACACCCGGTAAAATGACCGAGTTACATTGTAATTATGGCCAATTTAAATTAGTTACCCAACTTAAATAAAAACTACGCGACAATTTTAAAGCACACGCCATTAAATTTAAAATGTGGTCATGTTATCAGGATAAAATTATGAAATTGTTATGCTTAAATTTATGACCACCCTAAGCCATGAACTGTAAACTTTAATTTTCCAAAGAAAATTTACCAACCATACACTATATCAAGATATTTTTGTTATTTTGATTTAATAGTGTCGTCTATAGGAATGCTAGCTAAACTTATATAAATTCACCTTTAGAAACGCGTTAGAGCGCTTGTCGTGTAAAAATTAATAGTGATGGGCAGTTCCGGGTTACGGATGTTCTGGGAAAAATTTGGAATTCCGGTTCGAATTCCTATTTCGGATTTTTGAAAAATCTCAATTCCGGTTCTGGTTCCGGTTCCGGTGTTCCGGATGTTTCGTAGTTTAATAGGCAGTTCCGGTTCTGGGTTCCGGATGTTCCGGGAAAAATTTGAAATTCCGGTTCCAGTTCCGGATTTTTGGAAAATCTCAATTCCGGTTCTGGTTCCGGTTCCGGTGTTCCGGATGTTTCGTAGTTTAATAGGCAGTTCCGGTTCTGGGTTCCGGATGTTCCGGGAAAAATTTGAAATTCCGGTTCCGGTTCCAGTTCCGGATTTTTGGAAAATCTCAATTCCGGTTCTGGTTCCGGTTCCGGTGTTCCGGATGTTTCGTAGTTTAATAGGCAGTTCCGGTTCTGGGTTCCGGATGTTCCGGGAAAAATTTGAAATTCCGGTTCCAGTTCCGGATTTTTGGAAAATCTCAATTCCGGTTCTGGTTCCGGTTCCGGTGTTCCGGATGTTTCGTAGTTTAATAGGCAGTTACGGTTCTGGGTTCCGGATGTTCCGGGTAAAATTTGAAATTCCGGTTCCGGTTCCAGTTCCGGATTTTTGGAAAATCTCAATTCCGTTTCCGGTTCCGGTGTTCCGGGGGTTTCGCAGTTCCTCCCAACACTAAAAATTAGTGATGTTCCCCAACCCGACCAAAATCATCTTCCGGAGCTCTGGGCAATTAAAGTGGGAAAGCTTTGAAGCTCTGCTTTTTAAAGCCCAATTCAAAATACATTTGTAGCCAAAAAATTTGGCCACGTTATTAAAAATGGTTAAAAATTACTTAAAAATGTGACTTAAAATGATTGACTTAAAATAATTTTAACTTATTTAATCTTAATATATGTTTTTAAAGATCATATGATATCGCATATAGTTAAAATTAGTTTTGTACTTTTTAATATTTTTAAAACAAAATTTTAATTTACAGAAAAAACTTGAGACAAAATAATCTATGACATCACTTTTAAAAATTATTTAGGATCTTAGCAAAAGATTAAAATAGAGTTTCGGCGCTCTGGCGTTTTTAAATGCGCTCTCCAGAGCTTTAAGGAACATCGAATGTTGAGATAAATTTAAATTTTAAAGTATCTAATTACAATGAACCATTTTTTCATTGTTAGAAAAAAACAGAGTTAACTTAATTTTAGGTAAAGTAAGAGCCCACCAAATGTCTTTTAAATTCTGCCTTTACAATACCTGCACCGTCCGCCCGCTATTTGTTTTAAACCGCACATTATTTGTCTTGATAATAATCACACTTCTATTTTGAAGCGTTATTTCCGTAAACACTAAGTTGCGACTTTGACGAACATGATCGCCAGCAACAAAAACTGTGATTTGAGAGATACATTTAAAAATATTGTCAATTTTAGGTTTGTTGAGAACTATTTATTTTGACTAAGGTGTTTACCAAATTACTACAGTATCTGAATCTTAGAGTTCATTATTTTTGATTCCAACAATTTTTTAAAATTCCAATATTCTCCAGAGTACAGTACATTATTTTTTTATAAATATTGCTTTTACTTTTTAATTTTTTCTGCACTAATCAATTTGAATTAAGTTTTTATTGCCGTCCAGAAATATGAGGCCGAATAAATTGAGTTTTTGAAAGAAAGAATGCGAAACAATTTGCTATTTATGGCCTTTTGGCTAAAAAATGAGCGATACACGACTTGAACCTGTAATCTTCAGCCTTAGTAACTTATTGACTGACGTGGTACGTTACACTATCGCTCGACAGCTTTACATTAGAACTCGTATGTACAATGCGTCTTACTTTTGAAACATCATCACAACGGAAGTTGTTACCATTACTATAAACTATAACGAGGTTTTTAACTGATAATGCTCTTTTAAATAATTTATGGTTTTGTTTAACGCGCAAATTTATGTTGATAAAGATAGGAAGTAAAAAAATCTTTATAGAATATTTTTATCACCTCACTAAACTAAATGGCACATGTAATATTTATAAGTATTTATAAGTATATATAAGTATATATAAATTTATTTATAAGTATTAAAGAATAATAAGTAAACTAAAGAAAGTCTAAAACCGAGAATTTTGAAAATCCCAACGAGTTTTTCTATTTTGACATACGTTTTGGGTCGATTTTTTTTTGTTTCTAAACAAAAAACAATTAATATGTCTTGTAAACAACTTTATGTAAGTATAAATAAATAAATAGTCATGAATAAATAAACATAGGATGAAAAATAAAAAAAATAATTTTCAAAAATCTAAAGTAAAACAATACCGAAGTGGAAAGAGGAGCGCAAAAAATAGAACCAGCTAACTTTCTTAAAAGACTGGTAAAATATAACCATTCAACCAACCTTTGAATAAATCCTTAAGCATTCTTGACGCAAGGTTTTTGATTTTTAAATAACACTTGTGACACATTTTTGTCAAAAGCCTACCTTTTCTCTCGTCAGTCTACAAATTCACTTATGCATAGGTTACAAATATTAAAGCTTTACGTTCTAATAATTTTAAGAGAAATATAAGTTTAAAACGTATTGTTTAAAAAAATTCATAATCTAGTTATAGATAAAATCTTCGTGGAAAATGTGACAAATCACATTCTAAAACTCTGTTTATTATAAAGATTTTTGATTTACAAATCAAAAATATAAAATATATAAATAAATAAACCAACTGCCATAATATATTATGTACCTAATGCCGAAAAATCAATATATTAACCGCAGAAGTTTGTTATTGAAAGAAGTAGCGTGTCTTTGTGGGTATTTTTAAAGTATTAGTTTATTTGCATCTTTGCATTTTTTGTAAAATTATGTTTGCGAGCGTGAATTCCTGCAGAACTTCCAGTTTATCAAAATTGAAATCGTCTTCAATGTTCAACGCACAGTAAGTTATAATTAATTTGTTCCTATTAAAGTCTGTACAATAATGATACGCACTAAAATAAAATTTCATCTGAGCATATTTCGTTAACGGTGCGATTGATGTAGACCAAAAAGGTTATTAGTGTATGCCATTTAAAATTAGCTATATATTAACATATTTATCGTCTAACCTAATTTTTCGGTTAGTGAACTATGTTTACCTACATGTCTTGGCCACATCATTTTTGTACAAACCATAGTAATATCTTGTAGTTTCTAATAATACTTTGTAGAAAGAAGCATATTATGTAACCAAGAGTTTCAGTTTGAAATAATTTCAGTTTCATTTTCGAAATATAACAAATGAATTTAGCGGATTTTCCCATATACAATCGAAAAGCCAGATGTTTTTTGTCTGAAAATTGTTGATGAACCATTTGTGCGTGTGTGTGAATACTTAACCAATTATATCCCCGGATTAGCTATATTGTTTTTGCAAAAACCAACAAACGAAATAATCAATCAAAAACTTTCGTTTCTAATTGCAAAACACCCTGCAAAAATATTTTCCGTTTTGAATAATTTTTTTTAAAAGCTTCCAAAATCTTTTAATATTGAAGAAATTAAATCGCATTTAAAACCTAAGCTCAGTAACCGCGCGTTTTTTCTCGCCACTCAAACGCGGAATGCATATCGCGTCTCGCTGGTCAGTGTGTATGGGGTACGGGGTCTTTAGAGCCACAAGCAGGGAACTTGGAGCCATGAGAAATTTTTGGAGCCTCGAGCAATGGGAACTTGGAGCCTTTAAGAAAAAATTGGTTTGAGATTAGATTTGGGTTTCGCTTAGGCTTAGGTAAACGTTTTAGGGATTTTTATTTTCGGCTCCAAGTTCCCTACTTATGGCTCCAAATTCCCCACTTACGGCTCTAAGTTCCCTATTTTTGGCTCCAAGTTCCAGCTCCAAGTTCCCAAGGCTCCATCGACCCTAAATCGTGTAAGGGATGACGCAAGGTGCAAAAAGAGCAGCGTATCCTGATTTCAAACTCTTTCGGCGTTTCAAACGCACTTGTTGGCCTTAAAAACTCGCAAGAAATTAATTCGTCAATTATTTGATCACTAACTTCCCAAAAGCATCTTTGCTTTATTTAGAATATCGACCTTTTAAGTTTTTCTTAATTAATTTATTTATTTGCATCCCAAAGAATTGGCTATACAAAAAATTCAGGACCAAATTTTATAATCAAACAATGTTGTTAATCTTATTATAAATAATCTTTCTATGGCCAAGTTTTTTTTGTCAACATAGCAATTTTTTTCTATTTTTTCTATTACTTATTTTAAGAAATTACCTTTTTTTGGTAATTACAGTGCGATAAAACTTGCCACTTTCACACCGGATTTTTGGCATCAAAATCCATAACGTCCATACTTCAACAGAATAAGTCGCAATGCCTACCAAATATACGTGACGTGACTAATTTTACATTTCCAACACATCAACATAAAAACTATAAAATAAGTCCCAATCGCGCGTATTTTATAACGACAGCGACTCAATTTGCGCCGTGGTAATAATGACAAAAAACGTATGAATTTTTAATGTCGCCCATCTCGGAACGGCCGGTTGGAATCCATTTTTTTAAATCTTTAGACCCAAGCACGGATTGCGCGCAGAATTTAAGCTATAATAAACGTTAGCCGCATAATTAGTGATAGTTATGTTTTGTAACCTGAGCAGCTCAAGAATATCCGCCTGGAAATATACCTCGGTTTCGACGTCGCCGTAAGTTTTGAAAAATATAACATTAAATTTTTGAATTTATTTTAGCAAGACAATATTACGAATCAAAATGATTGTATTGCATACTTTTTTATTACAACTGATAAATAATCGTTAAAACGCTTTATTTTCCGTAGGAAGTTTGGGCAGATGCGCCAAGATAAACAAAGTTTTACAGTGTTTTATATATCTTAATTTGCATTGAAATTCCCGGTTTGGTTAAAATCAAAGGTTTTTTTGAACTTTTATTTAGATATGCAGATTGATATTGATAAATAGGAGGTTAAATTGACACAAAATGTAAAATTCAACTTAATTTACTATAAGTATATTAAAAGCAACAATTTAGGCGGTGAAAAAAATAAGTTCGCATATTTCATAAATAAAAAGGTGTAATCAAATATAAATTATTTATAAAAATTATTAAATGTATACGCGGGTAAAACTCAAAAGGGTCTCACTTTAATGCATAGGTGGGAATCCTCCCTGATTTTGGAAAGGGGTCTTATGACAAAATACTTATGTCATACTTATGACGTCATACTTATGACAAAATGTCCTTTGGACTTTGTCCAAAGGACAAAAGTCCTTTGGACTTTTGTCCTTTGGACAAATGTCCTTTGGACGTAAAAACGTAAAGGACGTAAAAACGTCCTTTGGACGTTGTCCAAAGTCCTTTGGACTTTGTCCAAAGTCCTTTGGACTTGTCCAAAGTCCTTTGGACTTTGTCCAAAGTCCTTTGGACTTTGTCCGAAATCCTTTGGACTTTGTTTAAATTCCTTTGGACTTTGTCCTTTGTTCTTTGTCCTTTAAATTTTGTCCAAAGGACAAAATCCAACGGACAACGTGTTCATACTTTTTATCCTTTGGACTTTTCCCTTAAATAGCGTTCATAGTTTGTCCAAAAGAAAAAGTTCAAAGAACGTTTTGGCTTGTCCAAAGGACGTTTTGGGTTTTCTAAAATTGTCAAAGGACGTTTTGTCACAAGTATGAACCAGCCTTAAAGCGTCTTTATTGTTGATTCTAACTTCTTCAAAGTTCTGGATTTGCATTTGTCTAACCTTTTTTTGGGGAAAAGCATATACTTTAAGTTCTCTGCTTCAACAATCAAAAATCAAATCAAGTAGTCAACAGAAATAGAAAGTTTATTATGACATCAAAATTAAATAGAAAAAAATTTATTTTTGCTTTTTCGACTACTATACTTAAATTTCCCAAGTTTATTTAAATCAATAAATAGCTACTTAGTTATTTTTTGAAGTTTTTTTTTTAACTCATTGTAATTTATTTTTTATTAGCCGCAAAAATAATGAACGCTGATTTAATAATTCTTAAAAATCTTTTAAAGCCGCGTTTTTCAACACTCATTTCAGCAAATAGATACTTGGCATTTAGGCTGAGAAAAACCCTGAATAAACTAAGATTTAGGGGTAAAACTGAAATGGTGATTCAAAACCGTGGCGAGTCAAAAAATATTTTAATCTTAACTATAAACTTTAGTTTTGCTTAGAGTTCCAAGTGTCAATTTTACCTTGGGTGCACAATGGGTCTGTCAGTACATAATTTTCACACAGGGCAATAGTTTGTACACAGCAGGGTTTTAAAACCGAACAAAAATAAAGACTGTTCCCAATTATGAAAAAAACAGCTTGTATTTATATAAATTATTGAGTTCTTTGAAATTGATAAGTTAACAATACCAACGTCATAACTTGGACTATTTTAATATTTTTTTGCCATTTTCAAATGTATTACGACGGTAATCGTTTTTGTTTAGGTGTACCATTTTAAAACTTTTCCAATAAAAAAAAAATTTTTTCTAATAGTTTAGGTGTGCAGAGCTATATTTCGCACCATTTTAATACTAGTTTAGGCTAATTTTTCGATTTTTCGTTCCCGCATTCGGAAAGCTGGAAATCCGAAATTTTGACTAATCTTTTCCTTTTTCCTGACCTTTTTCTTACTTTGACTAGTACCCGAGGGTTGTATTAATATTTTATTAAGAGGAAAAAAATTATAAACTTCAGTATAAATGTAGCACTAGTAGTATATTCCAGCTAATTTAGTGTGTTTGGAAAAGATACTAAAAAATTCTCTCGCTATTTTATTTGGATAAATATTGTACGTTTAGATTTTGTTTGATCACAAAATTAATTAAAAATTCTGGAAAATACTCCTAAACAATAATTTTGTGTATTACCGAGGCTAAAAAACAAATAGTTTTTCAATTAAAATTTTTGTAAATTATTAATCAGTGACACGAATTGCGAAATTTTGACCCGGAGAAACTTAAACTCGAGAAAATTTTGAACTTTTGGACATTGGTTCTCAAAATAGGCAGCTTTAAATAAATGATCTCTAATCGTTGGCTTGACACCGAAGCCTAAATAATCTAATCCAAAACACTTTTCTATTAAGAACTCCCAAATTTGTGTTCTCAACAAAATGGAAACATATTCTTTATTTACAGCTTCAAGTATCTAGTAGTAAGCACATTCAAGGTTTAAAATCTGAAAATTTCTGATTAGTCGATGAACTTATTAGCATAAATTCCTTCTTATGATGTTTCTTAGCAGAATGGTAATCATTTTTTAATGAATGATTCGCACATAACTGCAGTCTTAATATAAACATAGCTTATGCTTAAAAACCTTCCAAAATATAAATTGCGCTGTTAGTAAAATTGATTTATGTCAAATGATCTATCGAATGCTTGTATTACAAAAAAAAACATTTCGAAAAATAGAATAAAAGATATTTACCGGATGTTTCTAGTGAATGAAGAAATTTAACTGGCTTTTAAAAAGGTAAGCGGTAAAAAATCCTAACTGAGTGACAAGTGACACTGCAATGTTATTTATTTTGTAGCGCGCGAAACGCGTTTATTTTTAATAAACTTAACGTAGTGGTGCAGGTTTACTGAATGATAGATGGTATTAAAGTAAAGTAAAGTAAAGTAAATTTTATTGTTGCAAAGGTTACTGTTATGTAACATACTTACATTACAACAAAAATTATACAAAAATGTTACATCATTACAATTATTTATACATCAGTAAGTGATAAAAACAAACAAAACAACACACACATACACTCAACAATTACAAAAACGACGAGAAAAAAAAAAAAAAAAAAAAAAACCCAAACAAAAAAATAAAAACAAAAAACAAAAAAAAACAACATTACTGAATAATAGATAAACAATACGACGGACGGATTAAAATAGCAGCAAAACATAAAAAAAATAAAAAAAACCAAAAAAAACCAAAAACCAAAAGACCAAACCACCGGGTATGCTTTAATATGGCAGCACATTATTAAAAAAATATTTGGCAAAGTTCAGTCTACAATATTTTTCTTTATTTAAACCATTATTACGTGTACGCGTATTATTATCAAAGGCAAAAATTTATCAACAGGTAGATCTATCATGTTTATTAAGCATTTTGTAATATTAATTATCATTTTGTTTTCTCAAGTTTTTTGACTAAAGCTCTGCAAGGCGTATTTCGTAAGACACTTTCGGGAAAGAAAACCCAGGAAAGAACTATAATCTTCTGGTAACGTTTTTTGCACTTTTTCAACCTCTATATCCATTAAATAATAGCCCCAAACATAACAAAGAACCCCTAGGTTTTAAGCAAATGGGACATATTTGTAGGCTTTAGCTGTGTTTGAAAAGCTCGAAAAATAACACAGCAATTCTTTTAAGTGCTTTGGCAGCGATATTGGAGCAGTGCTCTAAGAAAATTTTAGATCTGAACATATTATAATGCCTAAATCACGGATGCTATTTGTGTTCTCAATATACTTGTTATTTAGTAAATATTTGCATTTTAAATTATTATTACCCAAAAACAACCTAGCATTAAACCAAACATTACATTTATTATAGCAATGCTTAACTGCCACTTATTGGTCCATTTACAAAAATTATCCCGGGGCGGCCCCCCGCACACGCGACGGCAAATCTCTGAAGGCGAACGCACCAAAAAAACACGCAAGCATTTTCACTGCATCTTCAAAACATACACCAGCATCGCGAATGAATAAATTTTACAAAAGGGTTTTGGAGTCAAGACACTTCTGGTAGCGCCATCTCATAGGGAGGAGGGCCCAGACGCTCCTAGGCACTCTTATACATATTTACGTACTAGAATAAACATAATCGTTCAAAGCACACACAAAAAAACAAAAAAAAAAACCCAAAAACAAAAACACCACAAACAACTCTCACAAAAAAACAACACAAACTCTGGAGAGTCATTAGGTAGAACAACCTTTATGTCATTAGGTATGCTTTAATATGTTCTTCTATTTTGCAAAGTAAATATTATCTAACTATCTTATGGTGCACTATTATAGTTTGCAATTTTTTTTATTTTTTTGCACAACCCAATAACAAACTAGGTTTTTAATTTAGATCCGAAAAAAATGTGGTTCTCAATACATTACCTTTAAAGCAACAAATTTACAACACAAGTCATTAATTGGCGCACAGTTTTAGAAATACATCTAAGCTAAAAAGTTCAAAATCAATAAAACAATCAGATAATACGTAATATTACGATAAAAAGAAACCTTAAATTATAGCATTCAAATCATCTTGATGCATAATTTTTATATCTTGTGTCGACATATATATATACATGTATCCTTGTCCGATATTTTCATTTAAAAACCTTTTCTTCATTGTTCTTGTTCCCATAGCAGTGACATCTTACTACTTCCATTATTTCTGCCTGTTTGGCAGTCAATTACGTTGTTTTCTTGATATATAAAATAACAGCGTACGGATTTGATTAAGTACCGTTTATCATAACTCCGGTTTTTCAAATTATCAGGACAAGATTATCATTTTTATTATCACAAAAACAGTCATATTGAAAAAAAACTAGTAGTAAAAGGTTTGCGAATAAGATACAAACGCCAAAACCAATGCTGCAGTTAATTTGTGCAGCCCAGTTTGCGTACGAATTTTTACAAGTGTAAATTTTTTACCTCACGCTTGTTAGAACTAATAAGTGTACGTTCACATTTTTACTAAAACTTTTCGTATACGATAACTCGAATCGACTTTTTGAATGCATTTTTACAAGTTTCTAGCGTTTAAGGTGGCTAAAGCCAAGTTTGAGTACGCAATTTTGCAAGTGTTTTTCGCTTAGAATCGCTAGAACAAAGTTTGTGTACGCATTTATTACAAGTGCCTTTTGCTTACGGCGGTCAGTTTGCAAAATTGCGGTATACGAATTCTTCGAAACGCAATAAGTAGGAAGTTTGGAACTCTTGGAATTTGTATATGAGAGATAAGAACGAAAAATGGATTTCAACAAAAAAATGGTTTACGCTAAAATTGAGGCTCAGGCTTAGTCTTAGGTCAAGCTTTAGCGATTTGAAAAATTTCAGATTCAAGTTCATCACTTAGAGCTTAAATTTAAGTTTAAGCTTAGGCTTAGAAATTAGCTTTAGTGATTTCATTTTCGCAATTGAAAGCATGCTTTTCGTTTGCGGTTACAAGTTCTCTCGACTACAAGTTCTGTTCGCTTCGAGTTTCCCCGTTCCATATACCATTTTAAGTTTTCCTAAAAGCACTTTATTGTGCTTCAATATTATCGTAGCAAGTTTGTGAATTTAAAAAGTATAGATTTGTTTCCGAAGTTTCGATCCCACTCCCGGAGCTCCCGAGCTTTGCCTATTTTTGTAGTAATTACTAATTTTATTATTAATTAAGTTTTCTTGTAAACTAATTTTTTTAATCTGTATCTTTTAACTTGCTAAAAACAGTAAAAAATAGCCGAAAGAATCGCAGAAAAATAATCTTAAAAAACATATTTCCAGCCCATAAAAACCTATAATCGCTTATTGATGGCCGGAGCTTCGGAGCTTCGGAGCTTCGGAGTTTTCAAAGCGCCATCCGCTTTAAATAGGCGGAACTCCGGAACACAATAATGGAGAGTAGAAACATTATTAATAAAATAAGTTACAATCGCGTTTATGCTGATTTATCACTCAGTCGTTTGTAGCGAATTTACAGTTCAAGTAAAATTATTTGATTCAATTAGGTATATAGTAAAGCATCTGTTTGATATAATTTAATTACTATTTAGATATATAAATAATCATTTAATGTTATTTAAAAAATGAACTGTGCATATCTAACTTTTGGATACAACTTAGTCTAAAGAGATTATTTCTCTATTAATTACCTTATTGTGCTATACAAACTACTAAATTGTCAAGTCCAATTATACGTTTTGTATTTATCTATATGTTCTTTCTTACAATAAATAACTGAATGAAAATTACCCAGTAATATACGCATTTAATTCATTTTTTAGGTAGAAAGCTAGCGGTTTGATTAACGCGCAAAGTGATCAGTGTATTGGTTATTGCTGCGTTTTTTATAGGTTGCTATTATGTTTGATTTTTATACCGCTTCATTTATACCAGACGTAGTTGATACTTCACATGAACATTTTTCATAACCGATAATTTATCGGTTAGACAATCGATTACTTACTTCAGACATATATATATATAAATTTTCTACCTTTTGTTTTCAGTCACGCTCGTATTTATATATAATCATAAATATGGGTTCGTTTTTAAATGTTGTATTGTATACCGTTAAAAATTTATTTGTTGTAAAATTGTTTTTTTTTAAAATATCGGCAGAAAAAAATATTTATAAGTTTATTGTACGGCTTCCAATCTACGAATCTCAAGGAAGTGAGATTCGAAATATTTGAATAATTTTCATATAGTATTGTTTAATTTGCATGAGGTCTCGAAAGTGCGTTTGCAAATATTTTAAAACCCCTTAATTTCCGTCTGGAAAACTAATAATCAATTAAACATCGCAAACCATGCTCATGTAAATTGAACTATACTATATGCAAATTACTTATTGTACGTTAAATTCATGAATTGTCAAAACACTTTTGTTCAAAATTGTTCTTATTGTGAGAATTATTTTCGTTTCAAATTTAAAAAAGTACTATTTTTATCACAAAACAATCCAAAGTCACCATTTTTTGTTAACACTCCCATACCATACCAACAATAAAAAGTAAAACATCAACCCTTTTCTTTGTCAGAAAACGGGCGTTTATTGCCGTATATTTGCGAACGCATTTCAGCCCATAAATGCCGAAATTAAAATCTGAAATTTATGGCCATTTTTTTTATTCCTGTTTGATCAATGTGTTACATTATGCCGCTTTCTACACTACTGATAATAACCATCAGTTCGGTTTGTCTTAACAATAATTCTGTTTGCACTTTTTTTGCTATTAATTTTCACTATACCATTATATGTGGCGTCTTAGGATTAACAGACTGTATATATATATATATATATATATATATATATATATATATATGTATATATATATATGATATAACTGGGATATGATTCGCCGTGACGCTATTTAAATTTTGTCAATTTGCATTATATTCTTTTTTATATAATATATTTTATATTTTTATTATATAGTATTTCTCACGTGTTTTTTCTAGGTATCCGCGTCTTTTTGCCTTGTTGTTTATTATAGTTTACCTTATTTTGAATTAAGAAGTAATTTGGTGATCATTATTTACAAACATTCTTCTCGAGGATGCAGATAGGAATGCGGCTTTAAAATTATAAATCCTAAAATGAGCTTCGCTAAAAAAATTTTCATATGAGCAGAGGTCAGCAAAACAATGACAAAATAAAATTTTTGTTTTTGTTTTAATATTGGCACCCTCTAGTCAATTTGTACCCACCCGGTCACCTACTCAACGCATTGTGATTAAATAAGAAATTTTATTTCTATTTCGTTATATAAAAATAAATAAAATATTTTTTGTTTTAATTGTTCTTGTGATTATTATCAACAATATACATTCATGTGATTAAAAATATTTGGTTTGACCCTAACTTACAAACCAAACCTCACTAAAAAGAAAAGAAAAGTTATTGTTTATAATCACCAAAATATGTCTTTTGATATAGAGAAAAAATTAACTTGTCCAATGTTCAAAATCGTTAATTTTCCGTGTATTGTAAAATCACTTTTAATTAAATCTTAAACACTTAGAAAAAGGGATAATTCGATTTCAAGGTATTAAACAAAAATATTTCAGTTTGAAATTAAGCTGTAACCACTTTCCGCCGAGAAGAAATAAAATAGGAACGCGAAATTAGGAGAAAAATTTCCACCAGTAGTAATATTCACCAATTGTTAACTAATGTAACCAATTAAGCAATACATTATTTACCTTGGTTCAGTTCGGTGCAAAACAACCCCATAAAAACGCAACATAAATTTTCTTTAAAATTTCAAAATACTTCCTTACGTCATGTAAATTTTTGTTATTACGTCATAATTGTTGATTTTTATTGGCTCTTCCGCAATTAAAATAACGCCATTTAGACCAGATTGCGGATTCAAACGTTTTTACACGAAAAATAGTATTACTTTAAAAAATTACATTGGGATATTGGAAAAAGTTGAGAGACATAGTTATTAGAAATTTGTTTTTGTGTTAACAAACGGGGAAACATGTTTGCAAGTAAGAAAACACTTAAAAAAGAGCATTTTTTAGCTGCGATATTTGGCAATTTTGTAGTAGGATTTTAACTTTGAAAATATATTTTTCTAACAAAATAACCTGGAAATTGGAAAAAAAGTAAACTTTTAAGGCTTATTTTTGGAAACGTTTTAATTTAAAGATTTATTGCTGCCAGCATGCGGGCTTGGAATGCTTCCAAATTTTAAATTCGTTTGTTTGTTTCTCATTGCCGTAGAATTAAGTTATGGCCTCGAGGAACCTGAGCGCATCCACTGGTCTTTCCCATAGATCTTCTAATTTGAGAGTTGTTGGCTTTTGAGGGCATGGAAAAAGGTGTTTGACGTCGTGGGGTTTGCCACTGCAGTGGGGGCATTCGTTTTTGATGGAGTTGTTAATTCTGGATTTGAAAGAGTAGAGGCGATGGCAGTGTCCAGATCTAAGTTGTGCCAGGAAGGTTTTTAAATTCGTCATTTTTGACAGCTTATTGTAAGCTTAATATTAGGTTTTTTTACACAAACGATATATCAAAATTCGTCAATGTGATAAATTCTACATTTTTGATGGTTTTGAAAAAAATTTTCGGCATTCGTGTTTGACCCCCCTAGCCCCCGGGGGGTCAACCCCCAAAAAAATTTTTAGGTCAAAAGTAAGGAATAAAAATTGGCGGACATTTAATTTATAACAATATGATCAATATCGTACACACTTCGAGCAGGAAGCAAAACAAAATAAATAATTCGGACATTGTATTAGCGTGGCAAAATTCGCGAAAAATCCCGAAAACCCTGCGCAATATAATAATAATTTAATTAAATTATAATTATAATTTTTATAATGCGTTTGCATTATAAAAAAATTGAGAGAGCCGATTTCGCTCAAACTTTCAGAAAAAACTCAGAAAAGTATGTTTTAACAGCATACCAAGCGGCGTTTCTTATCTCTTACTAAAAAAAGTTTGTTTTTTTTGAGACCAGATTTTTTTCACCGCATCGGCTGTAGTGATGACGTCATCGGAAAACATTTTTTCCTAACCTTTTTAAAAGATAGCTAAGAGTCCGAGCTATGCTCCCATATATGTCCCGCACATATTCTAACCTCCGTTATGGATATAAAACATTTCAAAGTTCTTGTTTTGTCGCCAGGCCGCATCATTTTTGTATAGACTATAGTAGTCATGAAAGTTTTCTTAAGTTATCTAATAAAATAAGCAATTGTTAAACGAAACTTTGAATAATTATATTACAATCCCTGGAAACTCAGAAACTTAAAATCAATGACAATTTTACCTCTTATATTAGTGGTTTACATACACTCTCAATTATTATACTTCAGAACGGACGGACAGACGAAACGTGGGATTTGTTCTTTATATAAAAAATTTAAACCTTATTTAACCTTGAGATAGGTTTTACATTATTCTAGTCGCACGCTAGGACTATTTTTAACGTTTTTAATAAGTTTTAAAAAAATTAGTTTACAAAAAAATAAACAAAATAATCTGAAGCATTATTTTTTAAGTGTTCAGGAAATTTCCAAACAAAATAAGGTGAAGCTGGAGGAAACATCACTTGTTTAAATGTTGTTTGTTCACTCTTTGACTTCAACGCGTTTTTCAGAAACAAGCTACCAAAGTTATGTCCGACAGCATAGAAAGCGCGTATTCTATGGCCGCAGTGGCAATTGGGCTGTGTTCTGATTTTCCATCCTTTATGGATTTACTGCTTGGAATGATTTACGATAAATGCGCCTGGGTCGTTCCATATTTCAGAACCTAGTAAGAACCTTTTTTTGCTAAAAGTGACGTTGCTTGCAAAACGAAAATTTTAATTAATAATTGTTTAGTGTTAATATACAAATTAAACTTTATAAAATGGTGTATTTATTATTTTTTTTATTCTAACCTATAGCTTTTTTATTCTAACCTAAATCTAAAATTTAGAATCCTCTGTTAGCTTCTGAGCATCAAATTTGGGTACAGTAATCTTTACTATTAATCTATAGTTTTGTTCCAGCTCCGAACTTCACGGTGAAAACTGGGAATCCTCATTTAAGGAGAAAACGGGCATCCTCCGCTTTTTCGCCGCCCTCCTTGTCATGCGGGTGCCGCCGGAGTCAAAAAGCGGCGGTCGGGCCTTCGGATTCAACGCCCCCAATCGCCCTGGCCCGGCCCGGAGGAACAATCCGTTCGGACTCGGGTTTTGCTGGCGGCTCCTGGCCTCCGTCGCCCGACTGGAACCTCAACCTATCGCCACCGCCACCTTGCTCCACGAATTACTGACGGTAAGTGCAGAACACCTATTGAATTTTTCCTGGTCCCCAGGTTTGAACGGAAAAGGGGCTAATCTGTGGTAATGGGAATGGGCAATAAAACGAGTGGGTGCTGGTAAAAACTTAGGTGATGGGGGCATAGATGAACACGGTCAAAAAGCTAGGGGGGTGTTTACCCCGGGTAAATGACTTTTCAAAATCTAGGAGGGGGTCCTAGGGGGGTCGAACCCCCTAGCCTTTAGGGGGCGAACGGGGTCGACCCGAGATACAAAATTTTGAAATCTAGAGGGGGGTCGGTGGGGTCCGGTGTCCAAAGCAAAACAGATTTAAACCATAATAACTTTAATAATAGTTTTTTTTATAGGATAATACTACATTTTATTAAATAAAAAGCGATACTTAGGTATAAAAAGGGTGTAAAAACATGAATTTGTGTTAAAAATTCACGTTTTTGCAAAAAAATTTAGTATAAAAAAAGTACTTAAAATTTTCTCGAGAGGGGCAGGGGGGGGGTCAGATTTCAAAATCTAGAGGGGGGTCAGGGGTAAAAAATTCGAAAATTTTGGGGGAGGGGGCCCCCCTGGATTTTTTTCTAGGGAGGGGCCCAAAATTTCGAGGCGAGGGGGGACCCACCCTACCCCCCCCCCTCCCCCTGTTCATCTATGGATGGGGGTTATACCCTTAAAAAATTTCGAAATTTCCGACACCTCTCTTTCTCTTAAAATTAAAGGTACCCTTTGACAATCCCCTCTCCTTTAAACTTTGCATGGTCCAATTACTGAAAATGCTAAAATGAGGTTTTGATGGGATATATACTTTAAAATCTAAAAAGCTGTCATCCTTAGGCAAACCTACGACAAATTACAAAAAAATCGGGCAAAAAAAGCTAAATTTTCGCAAAAAAGAGGTTTATGTTTTAAACCACGGAGGCAGAAATACTAGTAGAACGATGAGATTAGCCAGGAAATCGTAGACGACAGCATAAAGAGCCGTTAGCCGAATTTTTAGGGAGAAATAGTGTAAAAATACAGACGTCAAAAGTTTTTTGCGAGTATCTCTCAAATCCATCACACTTCTACAATCTTTCAGCGTTTCTCACATGATCAAAGACCGGTGGAAATGCGAAAAGAGGCGTTTTGTTTACTGAACAAACAAGCGCACTAATTGGCTGCAAATGTAATTATTTTCCTAAAGCGTCCATATTTTCTCCAAACGGCTGCCAAAAAAAATTTTTTGGCCACTGTATAAAATAATATTGCCATCCATATAAGAAACTGCTCGGCAAGAAAAAGGCTGTAAAAAATAAAAATACTTATCCGGTTTGCAAAAATAAACAGAATTAAATAAAACATAATGGTATTCAATTCTTAAAGCAATTCTTATTAAATTACAATCTTTTTGTTTTTTGTTTTAATTTTTTTTGATTTTTAAGTGATACGTGTAATAAACGTAGCTTATTACAAGTTACGTGTGAAAGCTGCTGAATGCACTGTTGAATGCAAATTTATTATTATATAGTTAATGTTTTTTTTGTTTTGTATTTTTATTTTATAGTTATTTTAGGTCTGCAAGAATAAACTGATTAAAACATATGGAATTCAATTCTTAAAGCTAATTCATTGTTTTAAAATCGAGTTATTGCCACAGTTGGAAGCAATTTCTACCGGTACGTTTGTAGTCAACAAAGCAAACAACTTTTTTGTCACTAATCTTGTTAAGTTATGTAGTTATTTGTTCTGGTACAATAATAAAAAAATGAGTGTAAAATTCGTTACAAGCATCTTTAAGCTTATTTTAAGCTTTCATATAAATACTTTACTGTAGTTACAACAGTCATACATGAGCTCAAAAAATAAAGCTTCCCCACTCCACCATTCTGTGAAGGGGGATTAAACCCTTTAAACCAAATAGTCAGTAGCAGGTTCTCGTCACCTGGACTGGAGAATGATCTATTGGCCTGCTCCGGATTGGAGCAGGGTAGCTTCCTGACGAAAACGGTGAATCGTTTCGTTGAACCCTCCACATCTTCAACT
>JASAMX010016384.1:0-22978 GCA_030248175.1 Microlaimidae sp. YZB2_3
TGTAGTGTTCGTTCTGGTAGCTACAAAGTTCTGTAAAAGGTTCTGTTAGCTTGTCTGAGATGTAGTTCTAAGTTTAGTCGCGTTCCCGCTTTATAGTTTATTAGGGTAAATGACTACAGCTACCGGGGACAATGATACTAATGGGCTGGCACAGCTTGAAAGGAGCGGGAGGTGGTTAAGTTCTGACAAAGTTCCGATAAGAAAAGATCAGTTGATTTCTTAATCTTCGCTCCTAAGGAGCTCGGAAGACCTTGGCGCTTGAGTCGAGGAGTCGGGTAGTAGCAAGATGATCGATGTAGAAACCGATCACCAACTCAGAATAAGTTTCAATAATCCGACCAACTTGCTACACCCCTTTTTATAGGCCCGCGAGGAATGCACCTCGTGAGCTCTAACCTTCTCGCCCCAGACGCTCAGGAATGCAGCTAAGACCTTTAGAAACGAAGATAAAACTGTTAGATAAAGAATTTTAGAAACTATTAAAACTATTAAAACTAAATAAATTATTTTAATTAATAATTGGGGTATTACAGTACTACCGTATTTAAAAAGATTTTTTTTTTCGTTTGACTTTTTTTTTTGGCGTTAAGCCAAAAAAGATTCAACAAAAAAACACAGGTTAGTAAAACTTGTTTTTTTAAGGTTTTGACATAATAATTTAAAGTCTTGCTAATAACTATAAAAGTTTGCAAACGGGAAAAAATTAAGTTAAGAAATCAAGAAAAAATCAAGAACAATACCTAAGGATAAATTTGCAACCTTTAAAAATTTTTATTGTTCGTTTTGGCAATTGTTATAGCCAGTTTTTTCTAGGTGGCCGAAGTTAATGGCTCGCGCCTTAATTTCGGCCACTATAAAAAAACTTTAGATGTCCACTGATCTTTAAGTGTTACAGAAATCCTAAAATTTTAGAATGGAATAACAAAAATAGCTATCGTTTGATTTTTACACCAAATCTTCTGTCGATTGGAAAAACCAGAAAAAAAACTTATCCAAAAAAATAAAAAAAGGTGGTCGAAATTAAGTCAGCTACCCTAATCATGTGATTGTGTTTAGTCCGTGGTTTTGGGGAACATCACGCAGAAGTTTTTCGGAAAAGGGAGGCACGGATCCGGAAAGTCCAGTCTCAGCTCGACCCCGTCCCAAACTCCGACTTCCGAAAGGAAACAACTGCCAGTTGAGGTGAGTGATTTTTTTATTCAACCATACTGTTAGTGAGATACGCTCTATTTCTAGTGTCACCTCTACCACGTCTTAAACTGACACATCCGAAAAAAAAACAACTGTTAGTTAAAGTGAGTGATTTTTTTATTCAACCATACCGTTAGTAAGATACGCTCTATTTCTAGTGTCACCTCTACCACGTCTTAAACTGACACATCCGAAAAAAAAACAACTGTTAGTTAAAGTGAGTGATTTTTTTTATTCAACCATACCGTTAGCGAGATGTGCTCTTTTTCTATAGCAAACAAAATCTAATTGACCTCAATAAATGCAGTATTGAATAGACTATTTAACAACAAAAACGTTCAAAATTTTTGTATATTTTATAAAAAGGCGGAATTTGAAGAAAAAAAAATTGTGCGTTCTTATTTGTTTAAAAAAAACGTCATCACCGCACAAATTTAATTGGTCCCCTTATGTCTGCAAACTAATTTTCGACGTCAGCCAGATATAATTCAACCATAGTGCTACTAAACCCATAAGTACATAATTAGCCCTAAACTCCTAAATTCCTACATCCGAAAGACAACAACTGCCTGTTGAGGTGAGTGATTTTTTTTATTCAACCATACCGTTACTGAGATGTGCTCACCTAAAGATTTTTTGAATGTCTGTCAGCTCCGCCATTTCAAACTTGAAATGAAACTGTCAGTTGAGGTGGGTGTTTTTACGACGTTAAAAAATTAATCCCTGTTAAAAAAAGATTAAGACTGGGAGGGAAAAAATTTTAGGTGAGCGAACATATCTCGCTTACGGTTTAGTAGAGTATTATTTATAAAAAAGTTTTGTTTGTGTGTAGAGTTTGATGTTAGTTATACATTCAGACCTGTGCATGGTCTGAAAATGCCCCCTCGAAATATTAATGGCTGTGCCCCCTGTTTTATTGCCCCTCCCTTCCGCCCAAAAATAAAAAAGTACCCAAAAATAATGGTGCCATTTTTGACGTATTACGACGCCATCATCACAAAAGTTTAGTATTTTTTAGCCTATTTTAATGCATTTTAAGCCATTTCAGACCTGTTTTTACTTAAATTTTGCCTTTTTTTGTCCTTTTTTTCTCGTTTTTTTTTCTTTTTCTCTTTTTCCCCTGCTTGCCCCCTTCATTTTAAAAAATTACCCTCCCCCCGTGCCCCCATTTTAGAATTACCCCAGGGGGCAGTGCACAGGTATGATACATTGATATAATTATAGCCCGAATCAGTTGTATCTTTAGTATGGGCGTAGCCGGATTTCAGGAAAAAAGGATCTAAGAGGGTCCAAATTTTAAACATTATGAAAGGACTGAAAAATTTTCCGCGCTTCGCGTTCGCGCGAAGTGGTTATTTAATTAGTATAGTATCCCAAGTATTTTTGGATTAATTTTGATAACTATAAGGCCAGGTCAAAAACAAAACAAAATTTTTTTACAAACAATTACGTTACGTTTTTTACAACAATTTTCGTTTTCAAGACAAGATTTAACTAGGTGTACATTAAAGTACAAGGAAAAAATTAAAATTACATTTCAAAATCATTAAAATTTTTAATTCTTACTTATTTAATGGGGGAGGTTTCCGAAGTGGTCTGCCAGAATCGAAGATAGTACCCCAAATTTCGAAAACCTTGTATTCGCTGTCTTATAATTGTAATTTATTTACTTGGTTTTTGCTTTTTTAGAATGCATTATCAGATAATAGAAATCCTCCACAAAAAGGAATTGCATTTACAATTGAATCGCCGGCCGGAGATCTATCGAGCACGACCTGCAGAGAGCTTTCCAAGTTTTCTATGGGATTTCGACAAGTGGGCAGATAACCAAAAGCTATCGGAAGCGGACCGAGCGTTGATGCTACCTACATTTCTACGCGATGCCGCCACACAGCCGCACCCGCTGAATCAACCAGGCAGCCGGACGGACAGTTTGAATCCTACGACGAACTGTGTGCCCTTCTGACGGAAGAGTTCCACAGCCCAGAGACGCAAAGCCTTAAATCCGCCGAGTTCCGAAATGCCAGGCAGAAAGAGGAAGAGACGGTGGGAGGAGTATGCCCTGATCGCCTACGACGTCTTATCAACGACGCCTTTCCAACTGCTGATCAAGGGATTCTGAACCAGATGTTGTCCGATCAATTTTTGGATAATATCAAGCCTCATTTGATCAAGCACCTGCTGACCGTAGCCACGTCCGACTTTGGAGAGCTGGTTCGGACAGCAAAGAAGTTGGAATTACGCCTAGCTGAAGGTTGCAGACCCGATGCCCGTCTCAACCGTCACGTGGAAGCAGCGACCGTAACGCCTACAGTAGCCTATGTACCACCGATCCAGGATGCCGCTTTGCAATCTATGTCCACTAAGCTACAGGAGCTGAAACTTGCGGTGGAGCGTTTGGAAACATCAAGAAGGAGAGAATAAACCAACTACGCATGAAAATTCCGCCCAAATAATTATCGCGGACGAAATTTTTTCCCAACGGCGACTCAGGACAGAAGACCTTTCCTACAAACGTCCGGACGAGGACCCTGTTTCAACTGCGGAAGACTTGGCCACTTTCAATACCAGTGCCGCAGTCAAACGAGAGAGCCCCCCAGAGGACGCCCGCAGTACAGACGAGAACCACCGCCATCCACCGGTTACAGATCACCCTCCAGGTCAGCTTCGCCTTACAGAGGTTCAAACCAGTTTCGTGGTCCTTCGCGATCGCGAGAATCTTCAGCCGAACGGGACACCGCTAGAGAAACCGCTCCGTCCGTTTTCAGTCTCCGGTTAGGGTCTGCCGTCCAGCCAGTCCAACAGATACAACTTCCACGACCTATCAGGAAAGAGCACTCCCAGTCACACATTCAAATTTTACAGGAACAGTTGGACCGGTTACAACGAGAAAATTCATTTGGCGAGCCTAACCTACAAACACCTTTTATAGGGGTCTTGTCACCAACAGAAAGAGAACACTCAGATTCTGCGCCTGAAGACGCTTCTGAGCAAACCGAAACCGGTAACAATCCAGCTCAAGCAACAGAAAATCAAAAAAATGAACGAGAGAACACCGGCTTTCCAAAAGAAAAAGAAGCTGATGGGACGAAAAAGAATGACCTTCAAAAAGAACAAGCTAACTATAGCGAAAACACCAAGAAAATCGCTAAAAAGCAGGGAGGAAATTCTGAAAGAAAGAAGTTTGTTACTCAGACACCTCTAAAGCAAGAAAGGACTTAAGCAAAGATCGGCGCCCTGAAAAGAGTCGTCACTCCTCTATTCCTGATAATCCCAATCAGCGCAAGGCCGAAAATAACCAGAGTAACAAAAGAAGGAAAGAAACGGCGCCCAGATACACGGAAAACAATATAGATAACAGAAAATCATCACATCACCCTTTCCGAAGAACGGTTTCTGCTTCACCCTGAAGAAATACTACAGTTACGCAGGAAAACTCGGAAACGCGTAGGAGGAGATTTAATAAGAGCATTACAACACACTCACACACGCAATTTACGGGAAATTCTGAAAGCAGTGCATTTAAATAAACCCATTGACTCAACACAAAAATTATAAACATTTAGGTTGCTGTTATCACGCTTTGATTGTGCTGGCTCTAAAAAACATTTTTGTGGTTGTTTTTCGTTGTGTGTGGAAAAAATGAATTTTTAATAATGCCTTCGGAAAAAATAACTGCAAAAATAATTGCAAATAACTGCTATTAATAACCTTGCAAATACATTTTAGTAAAGTATTTTCTAAAAAACAATTGCTTGCCTTCTTTAAAGTAAATTATTCAGTAATTTTTAAAAGCACACTATTATTAAAATATTATGATAAAGTTTAGCTTTTTTTGGGTTTTGCTTAGGCTTAGAAAAATCAAGTTTACTGTGCAATGATGTCCCAAAGATCTGTTGTTGGAATATTTTAGTTACTCACGACTCTATACTTAATGCAAAAATATCATACATGAAAAGCTAACAATTGTTTGTATGTTTTTGGGTTTTAAAAGCACATTTTGTTTGTTTTGCTTTAAATGATTAACTTGTGTTCAAGTGATTCCCTAAACTAGAGTGGACTAAAAAAGACAAGAAGATATTTTTTACATTTCTACTACTGAAATCTATTTTTGCAGAAGTTTTTTTTCCAAAGATTTTATCAAAAAACTAATTATTTTAATCAAGAGTCGACGAAAAGAGTCTAAATAAAAAAATGACAGCAAAAAAAAACTGCACAATATGCTTCGTATTTTCATACAAGTATCTGTTTTAGAAAAACAGTAATTTAGAAATTCTTAGCGTTTTCTTTCCACTCGAAACTGTTTAATATTAATTTTTCAGTTTTTTGCAAAGGCAGGGTTTCGGAGCCTCAGAGGTTGGAAGTAAGCTTCAATAATATTATTATTGTTTTTATTAAAAAGCCATAGTATAAGTTGTGTGTAAAATGACCTTTAAAAATTTTGTTCAATTAGTACGATGTTTTTAAACAATTTGCAATGTTTTTTTGGTATTAAATTGCATTATATTTAAGCAAGCAAAAATGTTATTTATAATTAAAAACGAACCGACTTATGTAACGTTTAATTGTCTACGCATTCAAACAAAAATTAAAATTCAATTCAGCTCATTTAGTTTTAAAAATTTACATATTTGTGGCAAACGTATTTTTTCTTAGCTCAGTACCCTCGTGTCCAGTACCCTCGTGTCCAGTACCCTCGTGTCCAGTACCCTCGTGTCCAGTACCCTCGTGTCCAGTACCCTCGTGTCCAGTACCCTCGTGTCCTAGAATCAAGACATAATAATAACTTTATGACCTCCTTGTTATTTAATATAAGGCATAAAGTTATTAATATGATCTATGATGTCTTGTTATATTAAACAAGAAGTATAAAAATTTATTTTGATCTATTTTACAACTTTTTTCTGTTAGTAAAATATCCCGCTTAATTTTTTTTTGTTCAAACATTATTTTGCACAAAACCTGTTTAAATACAGTTACTAATAAATTATTTAATTTAATAGTCATTTGTTGATTATTCCTGAAGTTAAACAAATAAAATAATATTTAGGCGTGCGCTACTCTTAACGTCAAACAAAAATAAAATTAATAAAAAAATATAATTTCAACTACATAAATTATTGCTGTTCGTTTATTACTTGTGCAAATATTTATCAAATACATGACCTAGTAAGTATTGAGTATACCATAGGCAGTCCTCCGAAATAATAGAAAAACTAGAATAGACCAGTGCACGATCTGGAAATGCCCCCCCGCCCAAAAGTGGAAAAGTACCCAAAAAATATAGCGCCATTTCTGATCTATTATGCCGTTTTTTTCTTCGAAACGAAATTTTTACAGTTTTAAGCCTATTTTATTGCATTTTAAGCCATTTTAGACCTATTTTTACCTAAATTTTATCTTTTTATCTCTTTTTCCTTCTCTCCGGCTTGCTCCCTCCCGTTTCAAAAAACTGCCCTCCCCACAATAAACCCCCCGTTAGGGGGGCGTAGGCAGTGCACAGGTCTGATAGTCCAACTAACAACCTCTTACCTCTTCCGGCTGTTCCCGGCAAATTGCTTCCGAAAACCGTTGCCCATGTTTGTCCGCCTGTTTGACTGTCGGTTTATCGGTCTGTCGGTTTGTTTGTCGGTCCGTCGGACAGATGGTCCGGTTGAATTCGTCGCAAAAATTATCTTTCTTCGACATTTCAACGGAAGCTATCGACGTTATAAACTTGGATTCATCCAAATCCACGCGGCTAGCCCACGAATACTCATCGCATCTAAACCAATTCGTCGTTTACTACGGCAAAATGAGCCACAGTTCGTATAAAATAGGTGTGTCTGTGATTCATTTTAGATTTAAAACAGGACCCCATTAACTACAGAATAAGTCACAGTCACGTGTATTTTATAATAACAGTGGCTCATTTTGCCGTAGTAACGACGAAATAATTTAGGGGTTAATGTTATAACAAGATTTTCATGCATTAACTTTTACAGCTTTAAAGCTGTGCCTAAAGAGGCACTTATCAACAGTTCTATTGAAGGCATAGGTTTGTTTCTTTGGGAGGGGGATTTATACTCCTAAAAACGCCTGGTACGTCCATGGGTACCGCCTGGTGCTGGATCTTTTCTCTTATAGAAATAAGTCCAGCTTGGCATGGCTAGAAAAAAAGTTTGTTGTACGTCGGCCACACATGGCAGTTTTCCATCTAGCAAGTGGACAAATACAGCTCTATTGTGTGTGGAGTATGTAGGAACACCTACGCTACCCATGTACAACGCTAAATAGTAAGATTTTAGACGAAGCCCTCGGAATAAATGAACACTGCATGCATTGAACGCTCTAGCGGTAAAGGTTGCCAACATCGTTATTAATGTGGAATGAAGTCTCAACCATGGGGGTGAAATTTTTTCGCCCATCCTAGCTTGTCTTAGCGCCTGCCCTTTGCATAATCTGCAAAGAAAAATAAGTTTCAGGTAATGCAACAAAAACATACCCCCAAAAATCCTAAAACTTGCCGATATTGCCCTCTATATTTTGGGGGTACTCCGAATCCCAGGGACGTAAATAGGGGGGCGGGGGCGCCCCTATTTACGCCCCCACTATAAGAATAGTGGTTGGGTGGGGTGGTGGCCGCCCCTCCCCACCCCCGAAATGGTCGCCAGATAGTAAAATTTGGGAGTTTTCAGAGGCTAAAAATTCAAAATTTTCTAGCGCCTCGCTAATCGCTCGGCGCCAAACTATAAAATAATTTTAATACCAGAATTGACCCCCAAAAACCAAAAATTTTTTCCGTTTGCTTTGCTCAGCGGTCACTTTCTGTAGTATACATTTGCTATTCGCTATTTATCTAGCCTAATGCTAATGTTATTTCAAAGTTAGTACATACAATATTTTTTATAAGTAATAAGTACTACACAAAAAGCAAAACAAACAATCATATTGGTTGATTTATGTACCTCCCCCCTCCTAAATTTTCCAGCCGCCTATAGCTCGGATTTTTTCATATAGGTAGGCACCATAGGTGAGAAAGTGGGGGTGGGGCAGGGTGGGGTCCACTCCCCCCCCTAACCTAGATATTTTGAGACCCCCCAAAACGAAAATCCAGGGGCTCCCCTCACCCCAAAATTCCGAATTTTTTACCCCTGACCCCCCTCTAGAATTTGAAATCTGACTCCCTCTTTCCACTATTATGGTTTAAAATTGTTTTGCTTTGGCCAACAGACCCCACCTGGACCCCCCTCTAGATTTCAAAATTTTGACCCCGGGTCGACCCCCCCCTACAAAGCTAGGGGGGAGTCCGGACCCCCCTGGAACCCCCTCCTAGAATTCAAAATTCGATTTACCAAAGGTAATCACCCCCTAGCTTCCCGGACCGTTCTCACCTATGGTAGGTACCCTAAAAAACATGGAGTTGAGATGCTGCTCATGTGCTTTGGTTAACAATGTTGGCGTAGCCATGGGGTCTGAAAACTGAAATGTCTCTAAATTCCTTTTTTTGTGAAATCCAGGCTCTGAATATGTGTGTTAATGTAATTTTTAACTAAGAATTTCTAACTAATTTTTTTAACTAATTTCTAACTTTACCGCTAAAAACACTAGATAATACGTTATTAGGCCAAAAACAGTGTTTTATACAGCTTTATCTACGTTTATCCCTGCTTTTTAAACGTTTTCAAAAATTAAGGGGGGAAGGCTCCGCCCCTCCCCCTAATTTGGGGAGGGGGCAGAGTCCCCCCCGCCCAGAAATATCGCATCGGCAGTCAGCAGTGGCGGAAATCGTCCAAGTTGACTGGAAAAGAGGTAGAGCTGTTGACCATTTCCATTGCTGGATCTGGGCAGTGTCACTGCGTGGAAGCCGCTCCGTAGACAAACAGCCACCCACCCCAAATTGCGCAATAAACTTCAATGGAAACTTAATAAACGACCCTCAACTATTAGCAAACAACTTCAACAAACAATTTACTCCAAACAAACCTTTCAAAACACCTAAAGAAAATCTCACTTCTCTGCAAAGCAATAAAAGTTTTTGAAAAAATAATCCAACCGATCCTTCTCCAACATCTACAACCCCATCCAGATCAGCACGGTTTCAAACCCAAAAACTCAACAGCCACTGCGCTCCTTCAACTTACCAATGAAACAGCAACCGGTTTCAACCAAAAAGCTCCAGCCAATCGAACAATAGTAGCAGCCTTGGACCTTACCAAGGCCTTTGACACCATCAGCATAGAAATTTTAATCAACAAGATAGTAAACAGCACACTCCCAGCCTATCTAATCAGATGGCTAAGTGGTTATCTCAGAGGCAGAATCAACAAAACTTCATTCAGAGACTCAATCTCCAAACCCAGGATAGTACAAAAAGGCGTGCCTCAGGGCTCAGTCATTTCACCAACCCTCTTCAACTTCTACATATCGGACATACCTCCCCCACCTGCCGGCGTCAAAATTGTCTCCTATGCTGACGACACCACAGTCTACTCCACTGGAAACAACATAACCAATATGGAAACAAATCTCACCAATTATCTCAACACTCTAAATCAATACCTGAATCTCAACCACCTTAAACTATCAACAGAAAAATTAACAGTTACACTTTTCTCTCCATCTTCACAAGAATAAAACTACCACCCAAATGTGACCATACAAAACCAACTTTTACCGCTCAACAAAAACCCCAAAATCCTAGGTGTCACTTTCTATCCAAAACTAACCTTCAACAACCACATCACCACCATCAACAACAGGGCATCTAGCAGAAAAAAAGTTTCTTCAACCCACCCAACTCTCACCAAAAAAGCATCCGGACTAACATTCACACCTATTTCGTAAAAGAATCTCTACTCCAACCCAATCCTCTACTAAAAAGCAAACCCCATGAAATACACCAAAGCGAACAACACCTTCCAAGAAAATTAAGAACACTCCTATCACAACTAAGATCCGGATTTTGTCATCATCTAAATTCATACAAATCAAGAATAAACCCACTAATCAAAAATGAATGCCCAAAATGCCACCAGAAATCTCACGATGTCCACCACCTTTTCAACTGCACCAAAAATCCTACCACTTTAAAAGTAGAAGACCTATGGTTTCATCCCGCAAAGGCAGCAGCATTTCTGGAAGAAATTACCTGAGAACACTGGCTATGCTAACTAACTAACCCCGCCCCGAAATTTTTTTTAAACTACAATCCGCTCCCCTCCCACAAAACGAAACCCTGGGTACATCCCTGACACATCTCCTAAAATTTGGTGGGTCCCAGTACTAAAAACACTAAAAAGTTTTTGAGGTATATCCAAAAAATCTGGGATGCTGCCCACCTATGCTTGTAGGTTTTCACCATAGGTGGGCAGGGGAGGAGGAGGGGGGGGGGGGGGAAAAAAACACACAAAAAAAAAAAACCAAAAAAAAAAACCCCCCCCCCCCACCCCCCCACCCCCACAACCCCCACCCCCCCCACCCCCCAACCCCCCACCCACCCCCAACCCCCCCAAAACCCACCCGCGCAAAAAAAAAAAAAAACCAAGGGGAGGGTTATACCCTCTCAAAAAATCCCGATTATAGCCGATACCCCCGCCTAAAATTTGGAGGGTTCCAGCATACATGGGCAAGTTGGTCCGGAGTGGGGGGTTAAACCCCAAATTAGGGGGGGAGTTAAAATCCGAGAAACGGAAAATACCCATATCGTTTTTTTTTTCTGGAGTGCATTTTACCCATATCGTTTTTCGATTTCAAAGAAAAAATAGGTAAAAAACGCTAATTTTAGGTCAAAAAAGCATTTTTATTGCATTTTTGAGCTTTTTACTGTTTAAAACATTCATTTTGACCTTAAAACTTAAGATTGGAGGCAGTTAGAAGTCATTTTAAAGACTTTTTTTTCTTCATTTTTCCAAAATTGGGGGTTAACCTTTCCCCCCTACTTCTGAGTGGGGGGGTTAAACCCCCCTTCTTAGAATTTGGGGGGTTAATTCCCCCCCAACCCTTTGTGCCCATGTATGGGCTCCAGTACTAAAAACGCTAAAAATGGGGTATTTGAGGTATACCCCAAAAACAATTTTTGGGACCCCCCCCCATAAATTTAGAGGGTAGGGTATACCCCCTCCAGAATCAGGGAGGCTGCCCACCTATGGTCTTCACCATAATCTATTTTAACATTAAAAAAATTCACTAGGAATGAACAATGTATTGTTAAATTTTGACATGCAGATGCAAGGACCATTTACAAAACTAATTTTCGTGATTATCAGGTTAAATCAATTCCAAAAAATTACAAAAGTTTTTTTTGTGAATTTAACACACAAAATGTGACAAATATTTGTTGCATTTTTTTACTACCTCGCACACTCGCTGTTTTACAATTTTTAGCTTTTTTATTTAGCATTCTTAAACCAATGGTCCTATCCTAACCCAAAGAAAATAATCTAGGGTAAGGGCAGTGGCGTGCCCAGGAGGAAGGGGGCGGGGGGCGGCCGCCCCCCCCCCCCCAAAAAAAAAAATTCGGCGAAGCCGGATTTTTTCTAAGGGGCCTTACGTTTTTCACATTTTGGGAGAGAAAAAATGTTTTCCTTAATATTAATACAGAAACTTTTCTGATGCCTTCCAAAAGCATATTAATAGTCAAAAAACCAAAATTTTCCCGCTACGCAGGTATTTTAAATTGACAATTTATCTTAGTTTTTTCATTTCAAATCAATTTTCCCGTTCAGTAGTTAAGGCATACATGTTTAATAAAACTACTATGATCACTACTATCCTTTTATCAATGTTTTAAAAACATGTTTTAAATGCATAGGTATAAAAAACCTTAAATTTTGTAATAAATATCAACTAGAATTAAAATTTCTGGTATATTTTAGCGCCTTAAATTAAAAATTTTCTCCCCCGGGAGCATTCTGCCTGCCGGACTCCCTGACAAGGGGCTCTGCCCATTGACCGCCACCCCCCTCGACCGAAATGAAATCTTGGGCACGCCACTGGGTAAGGGGCTTTCTCCCATATTGTTTTTATCATCCCCTGATCTCCTTTAATTTTAAATTTGACCACCCGGAGTCTCCCGGGTTTTTTTTGGGAGGAGGGGGTATACCCGACCCCCGAAATTTGAGAAAGGGGGGTCGGGGTGTCCCAAAAATTTCGTTTTTTAGCGTTTTTAGTACTGGGGCCCCTAAATTTTAGGGGGTGTCTAGGATATTTCTAAATTTTAGGCAGGGTGTCGCCTGTTTCGTAAATTTGGGGTATAACTCCTCAAGCTTCCCTGCCCACCTACGATCATACACATAGGTGGGCCCCAAAAATCCCAATTATAGCCAACATACGTCCCCTAAAATTTGGGGGCACCTCAGACACCCTCTTACCTAAAATTTGGGGGGTTCAAGAGTGCTAAAAACGCTAAAAATGGGGTACTTGAGGAGATAACATTTTTGGGACACCCCCTCCCGAATTTCGGGGGTCGGGTATACCCCCCGAAAAAACCCAGGAGGCTGCCCACCTATGATCATACATACCTCAAATTACAGTCGTTTACATCCAAAACAAAGTGCAAAGGCGTGTTTCTGTCGTTGCATTGCAATGTTATTTCAACGGAGTTTTCGTTTTCTGTCCAAACATAAGTTAAATGCGAATCTGCTCTGTCGGACTAAATTAGAAAAGAATAAAGGTTAAGGTGCAACCAGTCAGTAACAACAAACCTGTGCACGGTTTGAAAATGCCCCCCCCGTTTTATTGGAGGATTTGCCCCCCCCCCCCGCCAAAAAATGAAAAAGTACCCTAAAATTATGACGCCGTTTTTGACCTATGATGACCAGTCTTAACCATAGGGGTGAAACATTTTCGCCACTCCTGGCTTGTCTTAGCGCCTGCCCTTTGCATAATCTGCATAGGGAAGATAAGTTTCAGGTTATTCAACAACAACAACAACCTATGATGACGCCATCATCGCAATTTTTTGCAGTTTTTAGCCTATTTCAATCATTTTAGACGTTTTTTACCTTATTTTCGCTTTTTTGTCCTTTTTTTCTCTTTTCCCTTCTTTTTTTCTCCTTTTTTTCTCTTTTTTTTCTTTCCCCCTGCTTGCCCCCCGTTTCAAAAAAGTTGCCCCTCCGTTTTGGAATTGCCCCCCTGTTTAAACCCCGGGGGCAGTGCACAGGTCTGGTAACAATAATGGTAACGATTTCATTTTGGGGGGAGCGGTCTGGGGGGGGGCGAAAAAACTAACTGAAAGTGGGTCTGGGGGGCGGCAGCCCCCAGATATGGGGGTCTGGGGGGCGAGAGCCCCCAGCGGGGTCAAGGGGCAGAGCCCCTTGTCAGGAAGGTCCGGGGGTTTCTGTATTAATATTAAAGAAAAAATTTTTCTCTCTCAAAATTTAAAAAACGAAGGGTCCCCTCTTACAAAAAAAATTTGGGGGGGCCGCCCCCCCCGCCCCACCCCCCTGGGCACGCCACTGGATTAAGATGGTCTTAAAGGTGCGGTGCGGAGTCAAACTTTTTGTCTCCAATTTTGATGATTTTTTCTGAAAATCATGCCTGCCCTGCCCTGGCCCCAATAGCCCACAAAAATTTTTTCAACAAAATATCTCCCGTGGTTCACGAGTTATGACCCCCCAAAAATAGCGTTTAACCACAATTCTGTACGTGACAAATTGCTCAATAAGTATATCGATTTAAGTTACAAACTATACATTTAAAGAAAGCGGCTAATTTTTACTTTAATTAGATATTTTGATCGTTAAAATTGGTGCAGTATTTGTCGAGATTTTGTAGAAAAAATCCTCTATTTTGTCGCTAAACCTTATAAAATTGCTGCCGTCCATTGGTGCTTATAACGAAAAAATCACGGTTTTTTTGTTCGGGAAACGCAATATCTCGACAAATACTACACCAATCTTAACGATCCAGGGACCAAATTAAAGTAGAAACTAGCCACTTTTTTTAATGGTAACGTAAACGGAAAAAAATTTGTAACGTAAATCGTTAAACCCATTGAGCAATTTTTCACGTACAGAATTTTCGAAAAACCCATTTTTGGGAGGTCATAACTCCTGAACCACTAAATATTTTGTGAAAAAAAAATTTTGTGGGCTATTGGGGGCAGGGCAGGGGTAAGGTTTTCACAAAAAATTATCAAAATCTAAGACAAAAAGTTTGACTCCGCACCGCTCGCGCACCTTAAGAGAAATTCTAAATAGACCAGCGATCGCCAACTGGAACTATCGAAAGTAAAATGTAAAATATTGCATATATAATCATAGGTGAGAAAGGGGGGGGGGGGGGGCAGGGTGGGGTCCATCCCACCCCCCCCCCTAGCTCGAAATTTTGGGACCCCCTCTGGACGAAAATCTAGGGCCCCCCTCCCCCCCAAATTTCCGAATTTTTATCCCCTGACCCCCTCTGATTTTATAATCTGACCCCCCTCCCCCTCGGGAAAATGTTAGGTACCTTTTTTATACTAAATTTTCTTCCAAAAACGTGAATTTTTATCACATATTCATGCTTTACACCCTTTTTATACATGAATATGGCTTTTTATTCAATAAAATGTAGTATTATCCTATAAAAAGAACAATTATTAAAGTTATTATGGTTTAAAACTGTTTTGCTTTGGACACCGGACCCCACCTGACCCCCTCTAGATTTCAAAATTTCGCACCTCGGGTCGACCCCCCCTAAAAAGCCAGAGGGGGTTCGACCCCCCCTAGTTTTTTAAAAGTCATTTACCCGGGGTAAACACCCCCCCTAGCTTTTTGACCGTGTTCATCTATGTATGATTGATTGATTGATGTATATAATTAATAAAAACAGGAAAATCAAACAAAATTATTATGTGTTTAAAATAAGAACTACTACCTAAAGCCAATTTAGTCAAGGATTTAGATAATGACCATGATATAAAAAAAACTATATCACTGCATATAAAAGTTATGGCGTCCTATCGCTCAATATGTAAGTGCCGTCTGAAACCCAAACTTGGATAAGGATAAAAAATAATTATTTTGAAAAAAATTCAACGTATATTTTACCAAAAAAATTTTAAACTGTACAATTTACAAGATTATAGTTATAATAACAGATTGCGCTAATTTTGAAATTTTAGAAGAGCATAAAAAAATTTGATTATAACATTTAAAATAACCATGGCTTTGTTAATCTAAATTAAAACAACATTAGTTTAATTCTGTTTAACACTTGTAGTTAGGGGTCATTAAAAAAAATTAAAGTGACACATTTTAGAGTAGTTTTTTATGATGATAAATGAAATGATAAGCAATTAAAATTTCCTAAATAAAACCCAAGTTACGGCAAAATCTTTATATTCGTTTAAAAGATTCTTATACTGAACTAAAGGGTGGTTCATACTTGACAAAACGCCTTTTGGACAAAGTCCAAAGAACAATTTTAGAAAATTTTAATTTTTTTCTAGGAACTCGGGCTTCTTTAATATTGTATTATTTCTTTTTTAAATGTTTTTGTAGCTCTACATCTACTGGTTTGCATAAACAATTTGTTGTAATAATGTTATATTGTTTGCTAGAAATAAAATCTAAAATCTTAATATCAATGTGGATTGAAATTTGAATTCAGTAAAATTCTAGTTTTAAATCTATTTAGTTCAGAGTCCCTGATCAAAGGGTGGAAAAGGAAGAAAGGGGTTGGGCAGGAAATAGTTGACAAGTCTAGAACGGGTTTCAATCCCCCCCAGGGCCCCCCGCCCCTAGGTGGACACTCGGTGTGGGAAAGTGAGGAGGGTACGGGAGTGAAGGGGGGGGAACAGTAACAAAAAAACACACAATAACAAACCATTTTTACTACAGGAAACCATATTTCACATAAAGAATACCGGAATTGCGGGAGAAAAAGGGAAAGACCAAAAAAAGGAGGAAAAGCATGAATATGCGGAAGAAAATCACGTATAAAAAAAGAAAAAAAATCATAAAAAAAAGAAAGCAAAAATGGAAAAAGAGAGGGGAAAAAAAAAAACCAAACAAAAAACAACCCGGGAGGGGGAGTGTGCGAACAAATAATCCAAGGTCCAAATAATCCAGCGCGTCTTGGATTATTTGTTCCCAAATGCGAACAAATAATCCAAAATCGCCGCGTCAGCGCCTGCCAAGTGCGAACAAATAAGCCAAACAAAGGTTTCACTAGGTCCAAATAATCCAAGATAACATTTTACGTATTTTAATTGGTTTTAATTTTAATTTTTTTAATTTTAAATGCAATTTTTTTCAAATTTTTATTTTCATACAAAGATCAATGTAAAATCATAAAAACAAGAAACAATTTTTTTTGCATAAAATCCAGTACCCTATTAATGTAGTACAAAGGTTAGAAACAATTTAATAGGAGCAATAATAACATTCCAAAATAACTATTTGACATTGCTTCTGAAATTGTCCTATTAAACTAGAAAAGAATAAAAAAAAACATTTTAAGACAAATCCAAGTTTATATATTATTAGCTCTTAAAATTAAACTTTTGAAACTCTTGAATTATCAAACTTTTAAATTTTAAATTAAATTCTTAAAATTAAACTAAATCTCGACTCTAAGACTGTGAATGTCAAGCTTTATGTGCCTCTTTTTTACCATCTTAATCCAGCGAAAACTTTGGAACGCCGCTCTATTTTTGTACTAATTTCATGAATAATTAAAATGTTAAATTAGATGCCATAGAATGTTTTGCAAACTTTTTGTAAACTAATTTTTTTGTCAAAACTTATTTAAAACCATAAAACATTTTAAAAAATGCAGACTGATTAACTTTAAATGTATTTCAAATTAAATAAACTTAAAATCGCTCATTTAAAAGGCAGATTTCCGAAGCTCCAGAGCTCTTTTCAATTTAATGGCCGGAGCTCTGGAGCATATTAGAAACATTATTAACATTAAGATCTGTCATTAACCTTTCATATCTTGCTATAAGCATCGGGACTTTTGGAAGACCAGGCTTTTTGAATTTAAGTTGGAAGCCCAGTTTACCAATATAGCTTTCACAAACATTTGCTAAGTCTTTTAAAAGAATACTTCAAAATACCGGAAAATGGACAACTTTGGTAGTGAAGTAACAAATAATTTTTTCACTTAAAAATTTTTAGTGGATAAACAGAACCTAAATCTTGAGCCGTGATTAATTATAGAACATAATTCTTAAGGTGGATTAAAACAACAAAAAAAATTTTATTGTTGAAGAATTTTCGAAAATCTTCTAAAAATCTAAAAATCTATCCAATTATTGTTAAACTTTAGCGAAACTTTGGCTGTTAAACTTTTCGAAATGCGAAATTCATTGCTGCCATTGCGATTTTTTGAATAGCAATTAAAGGATCAAAAATTTGCATAAGTTAAATATGAGCTCAAGTGCGAAAATATTATCCAATTCGCAGCGCTCTTGTTCGGATTATTTGTACCTACCTTGGATTATTTGGACCTAGTGACCTTGGATTATTTTTCCCTAGGCTTGGATTATTTGGACCTAGTTACTTGGATTATTTGGACCTTGGATTATTTGTTCCTGCACCCGGGCAGAAACCAACTTCTCACATTGACAAAAAAAAAAAAAACAGCACACTATTCTTCTTCCTCTACAACAAAAAAAAGAGAAAAATATTTTTTTTCTTTTATATTTTTAAAAACCCGAAAATTCGATGCTATTTCTTCGATCATAATAACATTGTGTATTAATTCAAAACATATCTTTAGTTTTTGATAAAAAATCTGTTAAAAAAGCTTTAGGGTCAACTGAAATACCTTAATTTGGTGAAAGTATTAATTTTTAAACAATTAAAACAGGAAAAACTTGTTTAGGGTAGGTATCTGACTTAATTTCGGCCAGGCCTTAAATTCGGCCAGGCCTTAATTTCGGCCACCAATTTAGGGTGTAAAAAATTGGCTTATTTTTAAAACATAAAAGAACTAGCACAAAAGTAACTGGGTTAATGTTGAATAAAGTGTTCTTGCAAAAGTTGTTTAATTTTGTTATTCTGCATTATCAACTTTTTCATACAAAAAGTGGTTTTTTCGTGATTTTTTTAATTTTTGCTTTGTGTTTAAACTGCATCAAATTTAGAATGAAACACAATATAACCTTTCTATTTAAGGCTCAACGTTGTTAATTTTCCTGTTTTGATATTTTCTTCAAAATCACTTTGCAACACGTTTAACCAACTGCGCATTTTAAGATTCCGCTAATTTCGGCCACCTTAAAATTTAGGTAAAAGAACCTGCCTTTTTTACTGTTTTTAAATATCATCGTACTACCGTATTTATAAAGAATTTTTGCTCGTTTGACTTTTTTTGACGTTTTTTTAAGCCAAAAAATAAAAATTTAACAAAAAATACAGGTTAAAACTTGTTTTTTAAGGTTTTTACAATTACTTAAAGTCTAACTATTAAAGTTTGCAAAAAGAAAAAATTAAGTTATATGTACCAAGAACAATACCTAAGGATAAATTTGCAACCTTTAAAAATTTTTTATTGATTAGGTAGGTAGTTTGGCAATAGTTATAGCAAGTTTTTTCTAGGTGGCCGAAGTTAATGTCTCGCGCCTTAATTTAGGCCACTATAAAAGAAGACTTTAAACCTCCACTGATCTTTAAGTGTAACAGAAATTTTTATATTTTGCACTGGAATAACAACAACAGCTATTGCTTGATTTTTAGACCAAATCTTTGGTCGATTGGAAAAACCAGAAAAAACTTATTCAAAAAAATAAAAAAAGGTGGCCGATATTAAGTCAAATACCCATTTGGTGAAAAAAAATGGATGAACCGGTGATCGAACACGTTGCAAAAATGGAGATGAAGTTAGAACCCAACCTATGCCACCACGCGCGCTACTTGCTTGTAACTCATAAAACTTGCTTGACTTAAGTTTGCCGAGACAATGCATTCCTAAACAATCACGCACAGTATAAAATAAATTAAAAAAGTTGCCGCTTTCTTTGAGTGAATCATTTTTGTAAGTTAAAATTTTATTACTATTTGTTTATACTTTATCATTACGGAATCACCAAAAAACGCCATTTTTAAGGGTTACAATCTGCTGAACCGATGATTACAGTGAAATAAACTTTTAGGAGGCTATTGAAGACAGAGACAAAGTTTTTACAGAAAACTCGTTCAAATAGAGGACAAAATTTTTACTCTGTCGTCTGTACTGCACCTTTCATACAGAAATTATCGCTGTAGTACGCGTACAATCAAAAATTTAAAAACATCGATCAAGATCAATTCAAAAACATAAAATTTAAAATTTTTTGAAATTTATTTCTTATTAGTCGAATGATAGTATGACCCCCCTGCCAAATTTCGGCCTTTACTGCGGGGGAAATATTCAACCTAATTTGTCTTTTTTTCTAGTTTTCAATATTGCGTAATGTACGCTTGCTTTTAACTTTTCAAAACACGCCTAAATTATGTCTATGCGTTCTTTATTTTACGCTTTTATATATAAGAAAAACTATATTAACTAACCCTTTTGGATGTCCTGTAAATTTGTTACAAAGGATTGTAACCCTATTAATAGATCCACAACCATGGAAATGGGCTTCTAACTCTTCTGCAGTTGCGCCATAGTCCACCTACGAAAAAAAATACAATAATTAAATACATTATGATATATAAATAGCAAAAATTTATTTAAGTCCACTTTTTGCGATTTTCACTTTTCAGCATATTTGGTCTTAGATAAGTCCATTGTAGGACTTAGGATTGGTTTTAGACTTCAAACAGCGCTATAAATGCCATTTTCAAAATTCAAAATCCTAAGTCCAAACAGAGTCAATTTCATCCTAAGTCCAAAACCAATCCTAAGTCCACTTTGTGGACTTAGGACAAAATAGAAAAAAAATCCTAAGTCCATGTAATGGACCTAGAAAAAAATCCTAAGTACAAAGTAAGGTCCCAGAATAGCTTTAAGCTCAGCGATAAGTGTATTGTTTCTTATTAATAAAATCTCAGAAGACCGTTTGAAGCTGATCCGAGATCACATCGAGTCATTTCCCACGATTGAATCCCATTATTGCCGCAGAACCTCGAAACGCAGATACTTCAATGCGGAATGGAGTATAACGAAGATGTACAATCTGTACAAAGAAAAGCTGGAGAAATTGGAGCCACCAGAGGTCCCTGTATCGCATACGAAGTACAAGTATGTCTTTTCCCAGGAGTACAACATTGGATTTTACAGGCCGCGAAAAGACCAGTGCACCCAGTGCACCAAATTCAACCTGGCCTCAGATGAGGGTAAAAAAGCATTGAAAGCGGATCACGACGCCCACATCGCGTGGAAAACTGCAGCGCAAGCTGCAAAAGCAGAAGACACGGCGAAATCTAACGAATTACCCCATCTTCTTGTCGCCACATTCGATTTACAGAGTGTTATCAACGTACCAGCTGCTGATGCGTCGCCAATGTTCTACAAGCGGAAATTATGCTGCTATAACCTCACAGTGTAAGAAAATCGGAAACCAAACGATGCACACTGTTTTGTGTGGTCAGAAATCGATGGAAATCGTGGGAGCAACGAAATCGGCAGTTGCCTGTTAAAATTCCTGGATTCCATTGGTGAAAATGTAAAAGACGTGATCTTTTACAGTGATTGCTGCGGAGGACAGAACCGCAATCAGTTCGTCGCAGCCGGGCTGTTGTTCGCAGTCCAGCAAAGCCAGCTGGACACAATAACAATGAATTTCCTGGAGCCCGGCCACACACAAATGGAGTGTGACAGTATCCATGCGGCAATTGAAACAGAAAAGAAATATCGACCAGCTTACGTGCTTCAGGATTGGATCGGGATCATTCAGTCTGCAAGGCGCAAAAAGGATAAAGCGCCATACAAAGTCACCAGGCTAGTGTTTAAAAATTAAATTTTAGTTACCATTGCTAAAATAAACAGGATTGTTAATAGTTAAAAAATTTTCTGATTGAAAAAAATTAATTTTTAAACACTAAATTTTAAGACTTAGCTACACGGATATAGTAGATCTCAAGGCCCTGTGCAGCGACCTGATAGTCAATCGCAACAAGAATTCCAGGAAGGAAACTGTCAACTGGCACAAAATTCATTCTCTTCAATTTCACAAAGGTTTCATAACAACAAAAATAATCTAAAAAGAAACACAAAGTTATTATTTTTACCATCAATTTAGTTTAATTAAGCATAAGTCTCAGTTAGGGAAAAGCTCCATTTAGCATGTAACAAAGCATAACCTCCAAGTAAAAATGTATTAAAATTATTTTCAATTATTATTACAGTATAATAGCTGTTGTTATGAAACCCAAAAAAGGAAATGTGAACCAAATTTTCTACAAGTACGAATTTGGAGATCAATGGACGGCCATTCCCATCAGGAAGTCAAAAGGAAGGCCGAGTCTGCCTGCACAGTTGCCAAAGGCCTATGGCTGCAGTCTTCCTATCAGTGAAGCCAAACACAGGGATTTGGTTGACTTGTGCAGAGCCGGTGTCATTCCTGTTGAATACCACGGATGGTATCAGAGCTTGAAGACGAGTACCCACCAGAAGGACATTCTTCCGGAGCCTATCGATGGTTTTGTGGAATGGGATGACAGGGAAGAGGAAGAGGAGGAGGATATCGTTGACCCTGGGTCTGAAGAAGATGAAGATAATGATGAGGAACCACTCTCACGCTACCTGGATAGTGATGAAGAACCCCTCTCACACTACCAGAATTAGGTGGAAGCTGTTTCGTGATAAGCACTTTGCTAAAGAAGAAAAACAAAAATAATGCATTAAAAGTATACATACTACAATAATTTGTTGGTTTGCTTTTGCATTGTCTGTTAAGAAACGTGCTTAGTCATGAATAAATTTGTTGTTGAAAAAAGACCAATTGTTTTTAGTACTAAGTCCAAAAAGTGGGTGTGCCAAAACATCCTAAGTCCATTAAGGGCTCATATCTCCTGAATTATTCTGATTAATATTATGAATTTTTGTCTACATAAACTACATTACATGACCCCCAATATATATAAGTGTCAAAGATATACTCAGATGTTTTCGATTTTTTAAGGGTTGTTGAAACCTTTAAGTTTATTTTTCTCAAAAGTTGGTTTTCGGACTTAGGACACTCTTGCATGCCGCCCTTGATTAATACAATTTCGTACGAAAAATTACGTTAGCTAAAAATAGTTTGGGAACCCACTTGCCCTTCCTACAACCAGCCTAAAGTGCCAGGACCTAGTGGCGTAGCCAGGGGGCGGCCAATCCCCTCCCCCCTCCCGAAATCCGGCTTCGGCGTATTTTTTGTAAGTGGGTAGGTAGGTTACGTTTTGTTTTGAATTTTGGGAAAAAAATTTTTCTTTAAATATAAATTCGGAAACATTCTTGATGCGTTCCCAAAACATAAAAATACCCCAAAAACTGAAAGTTTCCCACTTAGCGGGAAGTGTACATAGTACATTGATAATTTATATTAGTTTTTTTTAATTTCTATGGATTGTACTATTCAATACATAGCTAAGGCCTTTGCCTTAGATATCAAATCGCAATACCACATACACTGTTCACCCCCTTCTTCGCGAAGCGTGGCGTTTTGAATAGGTTTCCTTTTTTGTTTTTCAAATATTGTGTTATAAAAATTTCATACAAACAAGTTGCCCGTGTCAGCCACACGGCTGACAAATAATTTTTCACGCATTTTTTATATTCATTTACTTTTTTTTTCAAAATTCAACCCTTTTATACCATTCCCTTGACTGTAAGCTTTACAGTGATACTTCAGTTACCCACTGTAATTTTAGTTGAGGAGAGGGGTCTTTCCCTCTTTTGGTGAAAA
>JASAMX010016385.1:0-25383 GCA_030248175.1 Microlaimidae sp. YZB2_3
TGGTTTTTTTTAAAATAAAATCAATCTACCTTCTAGGTGACGTTCTTCAAGCATGGTGAACAACGTACTGCGACGTAGGATCCCAGAGTCATGGCAAGACCCGGGTGACTGGGCCAACATGAAGGAAAACTTTCCGTCTGGTAAGCACACAGCCATTACCTTTAAAGAATGATAGTTCTTACGATTGACATAGTCGGCCTCATCGACTGTTGGTGCCTGTATCCAAGAGCGTAGCCAGTGAAAGGAGGGACACAGTAATAGGGGTCGCTAATGGATCTTAAGTTTTTGTGTGTTTTTTTAAGTGTTTTTTTAAGGAAATATTCCCCCTTTACTTGTCTAGCTTCATAAGTTAATTATGGTCCTCTTGCATTACCTAGTTTTTTTTGGTATACCTTTCTGCTTAAGAGTGAAAGTGAAGTGAAGCAAAAGTGAAACTTTTTGTCTTCAATTTTGATAATTTTTTGTGAAAACCTTACCCCTGCCCCAATAGCCCATAAAATGTTTTTTCAACAAAATATCTCAAGGGATTTAAGAGTAATGACCCCCCAAAAATGGCGTTTTTTGACAATTCTGTACGTGAAAAATTGCTCAATAGGTATAACGATTTTTGTCACCCAAAGAAAGCGGCTATTTTCTACTTTAATTTGATACCTTCATCGTTAAGATTGGTGCAGTATTTGTTGAGATATTGCATTTCTCCTACAAAAAACACTGCATTTTTTCAGTAAAAACACAAAGTGAAAGAAATAAAGGTTGGCCAAACTTCACAAAATAACTGCCATCGTTTGGTGTTTTTAACCAGAAAATCGCTGATTTTTTGTACGGGAAAAACAATATTTCGACAAATAAAGCACTAATATTAATGATAAAAAAATGAAATTAGAGTAGAAAGTAGCCGCTTTCTTTGAGCGCATAATTTGTAATGTAAATCGTAATACCCATGAGCAATTTGTCTTGTGCAGAATTGTCAAAAAATGCCATTTTTGGGGGGTCATAACTCCTGGACCACTGCAGATATTTTGTTGAAAAAACTTTTGTGGAGTATTGGGGGCAGGGGTAAGGTTTTCACAAAAAATTATCAAGATCAAAGACAAAAATTTTGACTCCACACGCGCACCGCACCTTTAATCCACCAATGGCAATTTATAAAGCACAAACAGCATTAAGCTAAAAATGTGAAAAATGTTAAAACTGAAATATTATACCCCACATGCCTCGAAGACTTTTTTTACTCTTTGGTATGACTTCCTTTCCCGTAGGCCTTTTTTTTTAATATTCATAAGCATATACATGGGCAAGTTAGTCCAGTGTGGAGGTGGGTAATTAAAATCCGAGAAACACATTTTATCCCTATAGTTTTTTTGTGGAGTGCATTTTACCCGTATTGTTTTCCAATTTTAAAAGAAAAATAGGTAAAAAAGCTATTTTTAGGTCAAAAAGTCGTTATATTGCATTGTTGAGCTTTTTATTGCTTAAAACATTCATTTTGACCTTAAAATTTAAGTCAAGAGGCAGTTAGAAGTCATTTTGAGGAGATTTTTTTTGTTTTTCCCAAATTGGGGGGAACCGTTTCTCTCCCCACTTCTGAGTAAGGGGGGAGGGTTGCACTTGCACCCACCATCTTAGTTTGGGGGGTTAACCATTACCATAGGTGGGCAGCCTCCGGATTTTTGGGGGTATACCTGACCTCCGATATTTGAGGGGGTGTCAAAAATTTTTTGGGGGCATACCTCAGTCTCAAATACCCCATTTTTAGTGTTTTAGTACTGGGACCCTCAAATTTAGGGGGTTGGTGTCCGGGGTACCTCCAAATTTTAAAATGGGTGTCAGCTATAATCGAGATTTTTGGGGAAGCATAACCCCTCCAACCCCCCCTTCCCCCTACCCAACTATGGGGTTAACCCCCCACAACCCATCCCTTGTGCCTGTGTACGTTCAAATGTATATTTACCCTCGCAGCCACTAAAGCTTGACCAGCTATTATGGGTGGTACGTTGGACCCTCTGTTTTGAATAAATTTTTTTGCTCACAATAACCCCTTGTAAAATCCTGGCTATGGCCTTGCCTGTGTGGAATTCGAATGTGGGTTCCATCAATTGCACCTACTACATTGGGAAAGCCTTGAATGGCTTTGAAATCACGGCGGATAGCCCTTAAATCCCGCGGATCAGTAGGGTAGCGGATTTTGTCGGGCAAAATTCGCGAAAAAGCTATTGAGACCTGGTTTATCACCCTGGAAATTGTAGTTTGGTGAAGATTGTACGTGTAACAAATCTAAAACAAAAAATGAAACCTCTTTTTAACTCTTTGTTGTTAACAATTTAAGTAAAAATTGTAATTTTAGTTTAAAAAAATCGATTTTCTAACAATTTAGTAAAAATTGCTTAAATTAAATTAGTAAAAAATTTTATAAACTAAGTATAATAATTGAGTTTATTAGTAAAAATTTAGTTTAAGTAAGAGAAAATTCAAATTTGTCAGTAAGCCACATTTTGTTGATAGTCTTTTTTTCACGTTTTTGGCTTTTGTATACCTAGAAAAATAGGCCCCAATACGTCCCACAATTACTTACCCCCAACGCCTACTTAAGCTCTCCCGAGTATATTTATAAATTTAGCAAATACAATGTCACGATTTATTAATAAATTTAAATTTATTATTAAATTCATAAAAACGATATGTCACACTACCCATATGGAGTGTGTGTGTGTGTGTGACCAAGGGCGTAGCCGGGAGGGGGGTTATGAGGGTTGTTGTAACCCCCCCATTTCGGGCTGGCTGAAGTAAAAATTTGGGGGTCCTAAGAGAACAAATTTTAAAAAATTTTCTCGCATTTCGCTCCGCTCAGCGCTGGACACTTACTTTTTACAACTTGTAAGTGGTTTTTTAATGAATTTCAAAGAAAATTTTTGAAATTACGATTTTTAATGTAATACTTTTTTAAACCTAAAATTTTTCAAGTTTAACTTAAAAAATAATGCAAAATAACAGAAAAAACAATCACTTAGCGCGAAGCGCAAAAATTTTTACTTTCTTTAATGTCTTTTTTACAGTATTTTGAAAATTTGGAGTACAACCCCCTAAAACACCCCCCCCCATTTTTTTTCAAAAAAATTAAGAATTTTAAAAATTTTAAATGCTTTTTTTATACTAAATTTTCTTCCAAAAACGTGAATTTTTAACACAAATTCATGTTTTTACACCCTTATTATACCTCAATATCGCTTTTTATTCAATAAATTGTAGTATTATCTTATAAAAAATCTATTATTAAACCTTTAATGGTTTAAAAGTATTTTGCTTTGGAAATTGGACCCCACCTACCTGAGTGTGCGAACAAATAATCCAAGGTCCAAATAATCCAGCGCGTCTTGGATTATTTGTTCCCAAATGCGAACAAATAATCCAAAATCGCCGCGTCAGCGCCTGCCAAGTGCGAACAAATAAGCCAAACAAAGGTTTCACTAGGTCCAAATAATCCAAGATAACATTTTACGTATTAATTTTAACATTGGTTTTAATTTTAATTTTTTTTAATTTTAAATGCAATTTTTTTCAAATTTTTATTTTTATATAAAGATCAATATAAAATCATAAAAACAAGAAACAAGTTTTTTTGCATAAAATCCAGTACCCTATTAATGTAGTACATAGGTTAGGAACAATTGAATATGAGCAATAATAATATTGACATTTCCCCCCTATACCCCCCCCAAAAACAGAGCCCCCCAAATAAAGAAAAAAAAAAAGAAAAAAAAAAAAAAAAAAGAAAAAAAAACACAAAAAAAAAAACAAAAAAAAAAACAACCACACCTACACATAACAACCTATTACCTCTCCTAAAAAAAAAAAAAAAAAATAAATATTTGACATCGCTCCTGAAATTGTCCTATTAAACTAGAAAAGAATAAAAAAAACATTTTAAGACAAATCCAAATTTATATATTATTAGCTCTTAAAATTAAACTTTTGAAACTTTTTGAATTATCAAACTTTTAAATTTTAAATTAAATTCTTAAAATTAAACTAAATCTCGACTCTAGGACTGTGAATGTCAAGCTTTTTATGTGCCTCTTTTTTTAACATCTTAATCCAGCGAAACCTTTGGAACGCCGCTTCATTTTTGTACTAATTTTATGAATAATTAAAGTGTGATGCCATAGAAAGTTTTGCAAACTTTTTGTAAACTAATTTTTTTGTCAAAACTTATTTAAAACAATAAAACATTTAAAAAATGCAGACTGATTAACTTTAAATGTATTTCAAATTAAATAAACTTAAAATCGCTCATTTAAAAGGCAGACTTCCGAAGCTCCAGAGCCCATATTTACTAGACACCCTATGTACATAGTTGTACTATGCCGCATAGGCGCACTACCGAAGAGAAAGAACTAAAATCAATATAACACAAAAATCAAACTACAAAAAAAAAAAAAAACAAAAAAAAAAAACCCCCCCACCCCAACACCCAACCCCCACAAACCCACCCCAAACCCAAAACAAAAAACACACAACCAAAAAACACAAAAAAAAAAAAAAAAAAAAAAACCAAAAAAAAAAAAAAAAAAAAACAAAACAAAACAAAAACCAAAAAAAAAACAAAACAACACCAAAACAAAAACAAAAAAAAACAAAACAAACAAAAAACCCCCTCTTTTCAATTTAATGGCCGGAGCTCTGAAGCATATCAGAAACATTATTAACATTAAGATCTGTCATTAATCTTCCATATCTTGCTATAAGCATCAGGACTTTTGGAAGACCAGGCTTTTTGAATTTAAGTAGGAAGCTCAGTTTACCAATATAGCTTTCACAAACATTTGCTAACAGTCTTTTAAAAGAATACTTCAAAATACCGGAAAATGGACAACTTTGGTAGTGAAGTAACAAATAATTTTTTCACTTAAAAATTTTTAATGGATAGACAGAACCTAAATCTTGAGCCGTGATTGATTATAGAACATAATTTTTAAGGTGGATTAAAACAGAAAAAAAATTTTATTGTTGAAGAATCTTCTAAAAATCTATCCAATTATTGTTAAACTTTAGTGAAACTTTAGCTGTTACACTTTTCAAAATGCAATATTCATTGCTGCCAGCGCGATTTTTTGAAATAGCAATTAAAGGATCAAAAATTTGCATAAATTAAATAAATATGAGCTCAAGTGCAAAAATATTATCCAATTCCCAGCGCTATTGTTTGGATTATTTGTACCTACCTTGGATTATTTGGATCTAGTGACCTTGGATTATTTTTCCCTAGGCTTGGATTATTTGGACCTAGTTACTTGGATTATTTGGACCTTGGATTATTTGTTCCTGCACCCCACCTACCTGACCCCCCTGGCTATTAGGAGAAAACTCCGCAGCTGACTCCGCAGCGGAGTTCCGCGTTAGCCTCGCCTTCCTAGCCTGCGCCTCCCCCTTTCTCGCGCAGCTATTTGTTAAAGTTTAGGTTTTTTTAAAGCCTTTCCTTACGCTTAGGAACGCATAGCCTAAAGCTTAGAAAAGCCATTTCACTCCAGGTAACTCCCCTCCGAGTCATCTCTCCCTTTTTCCCCCTTCCCTCCTCTAGGTAGGTTTCAAAATCTTTCATGCCGGGTCCACCACCTCCCCACCCTTGATTTTGAAATGTCATTAATCCGTGATAAACACCCCCCTAGCTTTTTGACTGTGTTCATCTATATATGTGTAAAATATTTTATCAAAGCCCTGAATCCCTTGAATTTAAATAAACATAATACTAATCATAGGTGGGCAGGGGGGCAATATGGTCAGGGAGGGGCAGGGTTGTACTCCCAAAATCTCGATTAACCGACACATCCCCCTCCCCCCCCCAACATTTGGGGGTACCCAGAGACCCCTCTAAAATTTGGGGGGTCCCAGTACTAAAAACGCTAAAAATGGGTTTTTTGAAGTATACCCCAAAAAAATTTTTGGGACCCCCTCCCCAAATTTCAGGGGTCGGATATACCCCCCAGATCCGGGCTGCCCACCTATGATACTAATACAAATATCTTTTTTGTTGTAACTTTTGATAGTTCCATATTTATGGAAGTATTTGTACCAGTGCCGTACGTATATGCACCTGGGGAAGAGGAGGGGAGTATATATATATATATATATATATATAGACGTAATGTCTGTGTGTGTGTGTGTGTGTGTGTGTGTGTGTGTGTGTGTGTGTGTGTGTGTGTGTGTGTGTGTGTGTGTGTGTGTGTGTGTGTGTGTGTGTGTGTGTGTGTGTGTGTGTGTGTGTGTGTGTGTGTGTGTGTGTGTGTGTGTGTGTGTGTGTGTGCATGCGTGTGTGCGTGCGTGCCTGCGTGCGTGCGTGCCTCTGTGCGTGCATGCGTGCGTGTGCCTGTGCATGTGCGTGTGCGTGTGCGCGTGGGTGTGCGTGTGTGTGGGTGTGTGTGCCTGTGTATGTGCATGTGTATGTGCGTGTGTGTGTGTGTGTGTGTGTGTGTGTGTGTGTGTGTGTGTGTGTGTGTGTGTGTATGTGTGTGTGTCTGCTTGTGAGTCTGTTTGTGTGTTCACTAACTCCTCCCCAACCACTTAACGTATTAGGGGGAATGAGGTATCGTTGGAAAGCTTATACCCCAGGGAATGTCGTAAAGGGGTTGAAATTTTGAAACAATATACATGGACATCGCGTTTTCACCAAGGGGGAGGGCCTATGGATTTTGAAACTTAAAAATTTTTTTACTCAGAAATGGCTCAAACTTATTGGAAAGTGTAATTAGGCAATGTAAAGCCAGAATATCATAATTTTTGAAAAAATGAACATGGACATCTTTATATGGACAACGTTTTTTTTTCATTAAAGAAGGGAATTACCTTGCTCACCAACCACAAAAAGGATTGGGCTAAATGTGATATCATATCAAAGCTTACTGTCTGGAGAATGTCATAAAGAGCTTGAAATTTACAAAAAATTAGCATGGACATCTTTAGCCTGGACAAAACATTTTCACAAAAAGGGGAAACCTATGGCTTTTGGAATATGAAAATTTTTTGTCTATGAATTGGTTCAAACTTATTGATAGGAGTAATTATCCAATCAATGTAAAACGAAAATGTCATGTTCTTTGGTAAGATTAACATGGACATCTTAATGCTGGACAACGTTTTTTCACTAAAAACAGGAACGACATTCCTACCCAACCAGCAAAAGGATTGGCCTAAATGTGATATCGTTGCAAAGTTTACAAACAGGAGACTGTCATAAAGGGTTAAAATTGAGAAAAATTTTGCATGGACATCTATAGCCTGGACAAAACATTTTCACAAAAGGGGAACCTATGGATTTTGGAAATTGAAAATGTTTTTGTCGTTGAATTGGCTCGAACAAACTTAATGATTAGAGTAATTAGCCAATGTAAAACCAAAATGTTATGTTTTTTTGGTAAGATTAACATGGACATCTTATAAATGTATTCTCATAAATAAAAACAGATAAATGTATTCTCCAGTCTGGGGAATGTCATAATTGGGTTGGAATTTAAAAAAAAAACATGGACATCTTTATACTGGACAACATATTATTACCAAAGAAGGAAAGACCTTCCTACCCAATCACCAAAAAGATTGGGGTAAATGAGATAATATGGGTAAACCTTATAGTTCAGAAAGCATCATAAGGGGGTTAAAATTAGTAAAATATTAACATGGACATCTTTATGCTAGAAAATATTTTCACAAACAAGGGAAAGACAAAATGGAGTGCGGGTTAACTGAGGTATCATTGTAAAGCTTACAGTCATGGGAATGGCATAGAAAGGTTGAGTTTTGAAAAAAAAACAAATAAATATAAGAAATGCTGGAAAAAATAAATAAAAAATATAAAAAGAAACAGGTTATATTTTTGGGAAGGAGTGTCCTTTCCCCTCGCCCCATTCCATCCCCCAATTTTAACCAATGTGGTTTTAAAATAAATTAAAAATTTATAGGCTTCTCCTGGGACATTCCTCTGCGTTTGCATTTGGATGAAGAAGAAGGAAGCTTGTTGAAAACTGTGATGGGACCCCTTAGGGGCCGATCCACTAAATGTGTATTGCAAAAACAAACTAAAAATTAACGTCTTTAGTGGACCGACCCCTTTGTATAGGGCTTATTTGTTTCTTTTTTTATGTTTTATTAAATTGTTATTTGTTACTGTTTATTTCTATCACAATTGATGATAATAATAGTTTGTAGTATAATTTACTCTATATATTTATTAAATAAAATGCAATATTCATGTATTAAAAGAGTGTAAAACTAAGTGATTTTCCTTGAAAATCTGAGTTCCAGAGTGGAGCTCCATTTTTGGGACTTCCAAAGCAACCCTTGAAGCTCCAGAGCTTTACACTATTTTTGTTATAGATTAATTTGTCAAAATGGTTTTGTAAGCTATTTTTTTAAACTTATTTAAAAAGATGAAAATAATTTTAAAATGCAGATAAAGTAATATTCTAAATTAAAGGCAGAACTTTGGAGCTCACTCCACTTTAAATGGCCAGAGTTCCAGGGCCTGATATTGGAGATTAGAAACATCAACAGTAAAAACACAACTTTTCCTGGCCTATGAGCTTTCCACTGATGGGTTGAAAAGGAGTAGAGTGGGAACATGCTGACAAATACACACAAGAACACCAAACGTGACAGCTCTTCAGAGTTTCAAAAGAAGTTTACTTAACCCCCTTCCCAACTTTGGGCGGCTGTTCCAAAAATTTTTGGGTACCTATACCCCAAATTGCATTTTTAGTACTGAAACCCCCCAAATATTGGTAAGTGTCCAGGGTGCCCCCAAATTTGGGGGGGTGTCGGCACTTTTGAGATTTAGAGGGTATATAACCCACCCAATTCCCCCCTGCCCACCCACCTATTACAGACGCATGCACGCACATTAAGTCTACTTTTTTATGTATATATAGATTTAAAAAATTAAATGTTTTTATTGTGATTAAAGAATAGCAAAAAAAAGTTATGTTTTTGTGACGCAAATTTTCTGTTTTTTTGTTTCTAGTGATAAATATTGTAGATATTGTTACCAAAAATATATATAAACCAAAAAATCTATAAAAAATAAATATTAACATAAAAAAAAACAAAAAAAAAAAAAAAAAACATTCCAAGAACACACACCACACAAAAAAAAAAAAAAAACACACCCCACAAACACACAAAAAAAAAAAACACCTAACAGGAATATATTGTTACTTCCTGTTATAATATATGCGCAGTGAAACATTGCGCATTTATGATAAATCAAAAATTGTGGTTTAGTAATTGTACAAATATTAAGGAAGAAAATATACATACCAAAACAAAATTGTGCTGAAAGTGTTAAGCTCAGACGCATATCGTCTTTACTATGGCAAAATGAGCCACTTTCATTATAAAATACAAGTGACTGTGACTCATTCTGTAGTTAATAGGGTCCGGTTTTAAATTTAAAATGAGTCACATGTGCACATATTTTGCCATTTTGCACAAGGCTCATTTTGCTGTAGTGACGATGATATATCCCTGGAAGAGTCAATTACTACCAGGGAGTGAATGCTTGTCATTTATTTATAGGTACACTTTTGGTAGTTTATAATTTAACAGAATTATTTAATAATTTTAAACGAACAAATATACAGTTATCCACGTATTGAATGCAGGGTCGCTGCAGCTTAAAAGGTGCGGTGCAGAGTTAAAGTTTCATTTTTTTGGGAAAACCTTATCCCTGCCAGCGCGCAAAAATTTTTTCGACAATTCTGCACTTGAAAGATTGCTCAATGGGTATAAAAATTGAAGTTACGAATTATGTACTTATAGAAAGCATTTACTTTCTACTTTAATTTGATACATTGATCGTTAAGCTTGGCGCTGTAAATCCGCGATTTTTTCGATAAAAATACATAGTGTGGGCAAACTTGATCAACTCACTGCTGTCGTTTAATGTTTTCAATGATAAAAATTGTGGGGTTTTATCCAGAAAACGCAATACAAATACTGTTTTAGTCTTAACAATCAAGGTATCAAATTAAAGTACAAAATAGGAGCTTTCTTTAAGTGCATAATTTATAACTTAAATCGTCATATCCATTGAGCAATCTTTCAAGTACAGAATTGTTAAACCCCACAAAAACCCACAAACAAAACCCCAAAAAAAAAAAAAAAAAAAAAACCCAAAAAAACCAACACCAACCCAAAAAAAAACAAACAAAAACGCTATTAAAAAAAAAAAAAAAAAAAAAAAAAAAAAAAAAAAAAAAAAAAAAAAAAAAAAAAAATAAAAAAAAAAAAAAAAAAAAAAAAAAAAAAAATAAAAAAAAAAAAAAAAAAAAAAAAAAAAAAAAAAAAAAAACAAAAAAAAAAAAAAAAAAAAAAAAAAAAAAAAAAAAAAAAAAAAAAAAAAAAAAAAAAAAAAAAAAAAAAAAAAAAAAAAAAAAAAAAAAAAAAAAAAAAAAAAAAAAAAAAAAAAAAAAAACAAAAAAAAAAAAAAAAAAAAAAAAAAAAAAAAAAAAAAAAAAAAAAAAAAAAAAAAAAAAAAAAAAAAAAAAAAAAAAAAAAAAAAAAAACAAAAAAAAAAAAAAAAAAAAAAAAAAAAAAAAAAAAAAAAAAAAAAAAAAAAAAAAAAAAAAAAAAAAAAAAAAAAAAAAAAAAAAAAAAAAAAAAAAAAAAAAAAAAAAAAAAAAAGAAAAAAAACAAAAAAAAAAAAAATAAAAAAAAAAAAAAAAAAAAAAAAAAAAAAAAAAAAAAAAAAACGTAGAACCACGGGGAATAAAAGTTCGGAAAATAGGCCAAATTTTACCAGGACAATTTAATTTTTAAACCAATTTATTGCGTAATCATGAAATGCCCTTGTTCTAAAAACGAGTAACAATTTTATTTTTTGTAAATCACACAATTTCACATAAAAATATCATAACATAACAAATAAAAAGCTCACGACAGTCGTCTACATATAATTAGCTCTCATTTGAGCTATCAAACGTTGTATTCCGTCCAGAATTACCAAAGATATAGTCCAAAATCAAAAATGCCCAATTTGCCCAACGTCGACTGTACAGGAGTATAGGGGTCCATGGCATTTGATAGCTGAGCATTAGACCGGCAGTTTTTAATTTTCAGCGCGCTAATTTTTCAGCGCGCTGAAAAATCATTTTTTTAAACACGGTAAACTAAATAAGAACGCCTTTCTTAGTCAGCTAAACAGTTTTAAACGCCTTTTTTTGTTTTTCTTAAGCCTAAACAAAGCCTAAAAATCACGCTAAACTTTATCATGATGGAGTTTTAAATTTTTGAGCGCGCTTAAAATTGCCACTACCGCGCTGAAAAAACGTAATCTGCCATTAGACCGCCGAGCAATTGATCGCCGCAGGATTGCCTATAAATTTTATGCAAATTTCTTGTTTTCCTTCAACTCCAGCATATCAACACAGCACCACGACTGAGTGTAAACTCGCGAAAACTATTGCGAACGACTACGTCGCATTTCCCCAGAAAAATAGTCTCGATTCCCCATAAGAGTCTCGATTTTCCAGACATTCCTATTTCTCCAAAAGCCATTCCCATTTCCCAAGAAGCCGTTTTTATTTCCCCAGAAGCCGTTCCTATTTCCCCAGAAGCCATTCCCATTTCCCCAGTAAACAGTCGCTTGCTATTCCCCAGTAAGAAAATCCCTAGAAAAGGTCTCGATTCCCCAGATTAATTTAGCAGTAGCAGAAAGTTCCAGGAAATTTCGTTTTTTACATTACCTTTTTCAACATCTCCTCTTCTACAACTCGGGGTTAAACCCCCCTTTTGGGTCGCCAAGGATAAATATTTGGGGGTCTAGAAAGGCCATTTTTTAAAAATTTTCTCGCGCTTCGCTCCGCTCAGCGCTCGATTGATTATATAGTCTCCACTTCCAAATTTGTGTTACTTTGTTTTGTAATCTTGTTATGACCACGTTGGACCCACCCAATTCTTAATGTTTTAATTGGTCTCCACTTCTAAATTTGTGTTACTTTGTTTAGTAATCTTAATACCACCACGCTAGACCCTCTTTAGATTGTTATATAGTGGTATTAAAAATTTAAACGTTGTGAAAAGTAATTTTAAAAACATTTTCTCGCACTTTGCATTGCTCAGCTGTAATTCAATCTGCTCATTTTTATGTTTTTGAGTTTTTGCTTTTAGATTTTTTTTTAAACCGAAAATTTTAAGATATCAAATTGTTTGTAAAAATTTTTTCTTTGTTCTATGGACTTATTTTTATTGAATAATAGGAAAATAATGAAGTATGTGACATAAACAAGGCAATAAACACTTCGCGCGAAGCGCAGAAAATTTTTTTTAGCCCTTTTATAACGTTTAGAATTTGGACCCCCCTGGACCCCCCTTTCAGAAATTTTGTTCAGGGTTGGACCCCCTTTCCAAAATCCTGGCTACGCCCATGATAGCCCACAAAATTTTTTTAAAAAAATATCTCCAGTGGTTCATGAGTTATGATCCCCCAAAAATGACAATTCTGTACGTGAAAGATTGCTCAATGGGTATGAAGATTTACATTACAAATTATGCACTCAAAAAAACAACTACTTTGCACTTTTAATTTGATAGCTTGATCGTTAAAATTGGTGCAGTATTTGTCAAAATATTGCTCTTCCTGTACAAAACAACCGAGATTTTTTTGCTAAAAACACCAAAGGACAGCAGTTATTTTATGAAGTTTTCCCAACCTTTCTTTAGTAATAATATGTTGTCCAGTATAAAGCTGTCCATGCTATTTTTTTTTAAATTTCAACCCATTTATGACATTCTCCAGATTGTAAGCTTTGCAATGATATCTCATTTAGCCCAATCCTTTTTGTGGTTAAGGAGAAAGTTTGTTGCCCCTTTTAGTCAAAAAACCTTGTCCAGCATAAAGATGTCCATGTTCATTTTACCAAAAACATGATATTCTGGCTTTAAATTGGCAAATTACTCTTACCAATAAGTTTGAGCCAATTTGAAGATCAAATTTTTTTCAACTTTCAAAGTCCATAGGGCCCTGTTTTTGTAAAAATGTGTTGTCCAACCAAAAGTTGTCCATGTAATTTTTTTTTAATTTCAACCCATTTATGACATTCCCCTGTCTGTAAGCTTTGCAATGATATCTCATTTAGCCCAATCCTTTGGCTGGTTGGGGAGAAAGGTTGTTCCTCTTTTTAGTGGAAAAACGTTGTCCAGCATTTAGATGTCTATGTTAATCCTACCAAAAAACATGACATTCTGGTTTTACATTGGATAAATACTCTTATCAATAAGTTTGAGCCAATACAAAAAAGTTTCATTTTCCAAAATCCATAGGTTTCCTCTTTTTGTGAAAATGTTTTGTCCAGGCTAAAGATGTCCATGCAAATTTTTTTTCCAAATTTTAACCTCGTTATGACATTCTCCGGACCGTAAGCTTTGCAATGATATCTCATTTAGCCCAATTCCTTTTGTGGTGGGTGAGCAAGGTAATTCCTTTCTTTAATGAAAAAACGTTGTCCAGTATAAATATGTCCATGTTCATTTTTCTAAAAATCATGATATTCTGGCTTTACATTGCCTAATTACTCTTTCCAATAAGTTTGAGCCAATTCTGAGTCAAAAAATTTTTTAAGTTCCAAAATCCATAGGGTCCCACCATGATATTACCAAAAATATATAACAAAGGAAAAATGAGACACTTAGAACAAACTGCTTGTAAAAAAAGGTCCCATTTAAATGGGACCTGGTCCCATTTAAATGGGACTTTTTATTTGGCTTCTTTAAATGGGCCTCTCAATCCCTAGGTCCCATTTAAATGGGATCCCATTTAAATAGCATCCCATTTAAATGGGATCCCATTTAAATGGGATCCCATTTAAATAGGTCCCATTTAAATGGGACCCCATTTAAATGGGATCCCATTTAAATAGGTCCCATTTAAATGGGATCCCATTTAAATGGGATCCCAATTAAATAGGTTTTTTAAAACATTCGAATTCCTAAACTATGAAAAGACAGTTTTTCTTCTTTGACATTATTTTTTAAACTTTAGTTTGGTTTATTAAACATATAAATTCATTGATTAACAGTTTCGGAGTATACGTAAAATATTAAGAAGGAATTTTAATTATATACAAAACAACATTTTACTTTCATTTAGTATGTAGTTTTTAAGACAAGGAAATATTATCAGGCGTAAACAATTTACTGTTGAGTTTTGGATCAAAATATAACAGACTAGTAAAGAAATTTGAAATAACACTAATTTCCAATACACTAATAATCATAATAATAATAATAATAATAACAATAATGATATAATCATAATGATTAATAATAATCATTTTGATCATAACAGTCTTGATATTTTATTTTGGAGAACCAAATAAACAATTTGGTAGTTTGGTAATTGAAATTCAGAGTGATTGGTAACTGAAAAACGTGCCAATTTTTTATGCTCTATTCATAGAGCGTTTATCATGTTCCTTCCTACTGATTAATATTTGTCCCATGCTTAGCATCTGTTTTACAAAATACTATAATTAATTCCACCTATTTTTTAGTTGCTAACTGAAAACTGTTGTCTTAGTATATTTAGGATACCCTTCTTTTAATCATCTTGCTGAAGAAGCAGAAAATAACGAAAAAAAGAAACAGGTGTCAAGTCAATTTTCAAATAGTGCAGTTATATTTATAGTTCTAAATAAAATTTAGCAAGATTAATTCTAGCAAAAAAAAAACAAATTTAACTTTAAGTTTTTTTATAGCTTTTTAAAACTAAAACCTGGTAGAAAATTTATTTTTTCAGGTAAGAGAAGACAAATTAATTAGGAGTTTTCGACTAAGAATTTATATTTTGCTATGGACTACAGCTACTCTTACTCATTTCAGTTGGCAGTCTTTCGATTTTGCTGTCGTTTGTTTGAAGGAAGAAATTAGATTGGTAATTGAATTTGAATCATTGTAATAAAATTTTTTAGTGACTTCGTATGAAATCAATTAAATACAAAAATTTCTAAAACATATCAATGTTGTCTTAACATATATTAGCCTTTCACTATTAATTTATTAAAGCATCTGTATGTCACACTTTAACAGACTTAACACATTAGTTGTTTTACCACGTTCATGTTGACATATGCCAATTTTTTTTAAACATAATATTTTACTAATTGTGTAAATCTGAGTAAAAAACAATTCGACAATAACTATAAAACTTCTAAATAAATTCAGTTTATGGTATAAGTATAGACTAGTTCGGAATAAGCGTTTTTTACTGTACGAGAGTGGGTACAAAAAGAAAAACATAAAATTTGAAGAAATCTTAGCTTTCTTAGTTTCTTAAGGTTAAACCCATACTTCATAAAAATTGCCACACAATGATATGTTTCACTACGTTGAAGTGCTGTAATATATCAGTTTGTGCTAAATAAATTTTTGTTTTTTAATTAAACGTCACAATAGTTTAAAATTACCACTAAAATAGTATTTTCCTGGGCAGTGATTTCGAATTAGTAAAAATAAAGATAAAATTTGTGCTTTTAAACTAATTTTAAACCTACATAGTTTTTTTTAATGTTTTGCTTGTAAAACTATTTAAAACTTAAAAATTAATTTTAAAAAGCCCATTTCAAACTTTTAAATTAAGCATTTTCTGTAATTGAAACATTAAAGAACTGGGAAAAAAGCGCGCCACCAATAAATATTTGAAATATTTTAAACCGTAAAATGTACTAGTTCCTCGCTGTTTCTCAATTTTCCCTCTACATATGATTGGCGCTAGTAGTTATGTACCCTCTTCCTAACACTAAAAAACCCTTATTCCGAACTAGTCTATAACGCACTTTTTCCAGACTTAAGGTCTAAACGGCTCAATGGAGTATTGTAATGATAAGAGGTTTTAGCGGTTAAAGTTTTAAGATTAATTTTTTCATAATTACACACGTAGTTTTTCGATGATTTGTTTGTGTAAAAAATCTATTACTAAACTTACAACAAGTTTTTGAAAATGGCGCCCAAAAGAAAAAAATAATGTCGTGGAACTTTATGAATTTATGGTTGGATTATATCTGGCTGCTGTCAAAAATTACAATGCACACATGAAGGGACCAATAAAATTTGTGCGGTAAAGACGTTTTCTTTTGAAAAACAAATAAGAACGCAGAATTTTTTTTAATACCATCGTTTCACGAAATATACAAAAATTAACCAACTTTAGCCCTTAAAAAATTTGCATTTGGGTTTCATATTAAGTAATTTGATAAATTATTAAAAAACAGGTTTTACACTTTAATATTAAACCGCTTGAGTCAAAAATTTTAAATAGTTTTGTTGTTAAATAGTCGATTCAATACTGCAATTATTGACGTCAGCTAGATTTTATTTTCCTATAGTCATATAAATCGTCAAATTAATTGAAGTAACAAATTATGATATACTCTTAAAATATGCGGTAATAACCAGATAATTTAATTAATTAAAACTTCGAAATGCTTTATTTAGGCAAACTTATCGAATTTTTCGATATTACCCTTCAATATATCTGATCCTGCTCGGGAAGACTACATTTCTTTGAAATGGCTTGGTCCAGCATTTGCCAGTTGGTCTATTGGTACTTTAGTTTGCAATCTTCCCGCTGGATATTTGATCGACAGGTAATTTTGTGCTTACTCTTAAAAAACGGCCAAGAAAAAGAAAATTTAACCCCGGCGTATGTTTAGACAAGGAAAATATAAACTATGTGGATGGATAAGAAAATTATAATCACATCAATTTTTGACAAATTGGACAGTTTTTATAATTTTTTTATAGTTAGAGTATAGTTTATATGTAATAAAAAATCATAAGTGTTAAAAAAGAACGATTTCGCGACTATTAAAAATTTTTGCGAGAATGATTTTGTTCTAATTCCTTTTCATTTAACTACTCTGCATCCGCTCCATCTAAACTTACGTCGGTATAAAATCGCCTTTTTATTTTATTTTTATTTATTTTTTTAAAAACCAAGAAATAAATAAAACCAATAAGGTATAGTTTAAATTAATTTAAATTTGTGGGCATCTTAATTGTTAAAAGCACAAAAATTTAATTATGCTGAATGAAACAGAAGCACTCTTAAACAAAATCTTTATCACGACATCCACACCAAAAATATGATTTTTTTAGACTAGTTTTAGATATAATTTAATCCTAAAAATAGCTTTAACCTGATGTGAACTTAGAATTTACGATACAAACCAATAAAACATTCTATCTTTGGTAATAATATGTAAAAAACAGCACTTTCAACTTATTTGTTAGTTTGTGGTTGTGATGACTGACTACCGTTGTTTGTTCAGATGATTTTGACACTGATTCAAAATTGTCTATATGAAAAAAAAAAACAACTTTTTTACAATTAGCAAAAGCATTTTCAAACTAAACTGCAAACCGCAGTTCCTGTAAAATGAAATTTTGTTAATATATTACAAAATTTTTGTATATTCAGATTTGGCGTCAGGTTCGTGCTGGGCTCCGGCACAGCGGTGGCGTCATTAATGAGTTTTTTAATCCCAACGGCGCTGGATTACAGCATCCCGGCCCTGTGCGTACTGCGTTTCATAATGGGCGCCAGTACAGCGGGTGTGCGCTACAGCAGTCAGAACTCAGTGGCGGGCAAATGGGCCCCACTTAACGAGCTGGGATTCATGTTTTCACTGAGTTCCAGCTTTTCCGTGGCCGGTTCAATGCTGGCCAATTGCTTGGGAGCGGCTCTGTGCACCAACACTGTCATTAGCTGGAGAGGATCGTTCTATACCGCAGGGACGATGCAAGTAAGGTTTTTGAAGTTAACATTTTTGACTTATTTACGCTAAAGACCTGTTGACATCTGATTCCAGCTTAAAGATTCCAGAAAATCAAAAATAAGCGTTCACATCTGTTCCCAGATTCCTAAATACAACTTTCAGATCCCCAAGCGATTGTCTCTATGTATCCCTGTCTTTCATAAATGTATCCCTGTCTTTCATTAAATGAAGCCTACTTAAACAAAGTCTTTATTTTCGTTTTAGCAATTTTATGTAGTTATATATTTTAATTTTATTTAATGTTAAATGGTTTCGCACTTATCTAAGTCAAATTATTGCATGCCTTTAAAATTAATATCGAAAAATGTATTCATAAGTTTTATCTGTTTATATGGCTTTTTATTAGTTTGAAACTTATACAAAAGTGCTTATTAATTTTTTTCAAGTATAAGTTTAAGAACTTAAATCTTTTATGGTTTTATATCAAATTAATGTTTTAAATTCAAGTTGAAAAAGCTTAAATAATATCTTTTTATATTAAAATTGTAAACTAAACTGTTTTTTTTTAAATTGGTTTTATTAAAACAAAAATAAAACAGCCATCCAAGTTTTTTTTTGAGATCGGCATAAAATATATAATTTAGATTCTGTGGGTAATCTTATGGTTTACTCTGTATCGTGAGCGTCCTGAATGGCATCCTTGGGTCAGAAGTGAAGAAGTCTATTTGATTCGTAGTAGTCGAGTTTTCAAAGCCCAAGTCACATCAACTGCCGATATGGCTCCGATTAAAAAGGGACAGATTATTCCCTGGCGTAACTTTCTGACTTCCAAACCCGTATGGGCCGCTGCAGTCTGTTGTTTTGCCAATGCCTGGCTCACCTCTATGGTCGTCACTTACGGCCCCATTTTCTTTCACACAACCACTACCTCGAGCCTACTGCTGAACAGTGTGTACGCCTCTATGCCGTTGCTGGGTAATCTCATCATGAAGCTTCTAGCCGGATTTTTCTCAGATCTCAGCCTGACGTGGTTGACAATCACAGCCAGTATAAAGTTGTTCAATGCTATAGCTTTCTTTACTGTCGGAATCACCATGTTCATTGGCTCACTGGCACTCACTGCCAACTCCACAAATAACGCTGCTTTTTTCATAGCAACGTTCACAGCTATGGGCGCTAATATAGCTGGATCTTTTAAAAGCCCAGCTCTTTTAGCTCCAAGGTAAACCGCTGTAATGCACTGGTAGATTTAATCATATTTTGATTTTTTTCCCAGAAGAAAGTTTAGAATTAATAAGATTTACACTAAAGTCTAGCCTAAATTTAAATTTAAATTTACACTAAAGTCTAGCCTAAATATAAGTTTAAAATAATTTTAAATAGTAAAAAAGAAAATTATTTTATGAAAAGGTAAAAATTCAAATCTATTTATTCATTTTTTTAAAACTATTAATTTATGAATTTATGAATTAATTTTAATTGAAGCTTTTATAAAGTGTCTTTTCTCTGAGGGCACTAGTTAGGGCCATTACACATCATAAATAGTGTCTATGAGGTCCTTAACTGAGCACACTTTAATTAAGGGCGCCCTAGTACGACAGTAAATCTGCCTAAGCAATAAAAGTCACACATTTTTCCTTTTTTTATTTTGTTATAATTCTTTGATAGGACCGATTTCGTTTAGATATGCGGGTATGATTACCGGTTTTATGGAAGTGATGAGCAGCGTGGGAAGTATAACAGCGGTGAACAGCATCGCGTCCCTGACTCACCAGGGTCTAGCCGGTCCATGGCGCGTCGTGTTCGGAATCTCCTGCGGCCTGGCCCTTGTTTCCTCGACCGTTTTTCTTTTTTGGGGCAGTGGGGAGCGCCAGCCCTGGGCTGAACCGACTTTCGCCGCCAAGACCAGGTCCCGTAGGGAAAAAGAAAAACTAGATGTGAGACTGCTGGAAAAGAGGATTAAAAAAAAAGACAAGAATGTGAAGTTTGAAATAAATTAGAGAACTAAAGTCATATTTAGCAAATATTATTTAAAAAAAGTATTTTTTATCAAATATTGCAGATTATTGTCTTTTTTTAGAATTACATCTTTTTTGGAATATAATGTTATTGTATGTTTTAACAGTAATTTGCAAAAATAATTATGCTTTTCTTGCAATTTGTTCTGGTTTTATTGAAGTAAATTTTTTGGCAAACAGTTGAAGAATAATTTGCACCAGAAAAATAATGTCACCTGGAGCTCGAGAGCTGGGCTCCGTTTTTTAAAGACTGGTAAATTTTTACGATTTTTTTACTAATTTTAAAAATAATTAAAGAATAATGCTATATATTATTTTGTCTAAAATTTTTTGTCAATATTTTTTTTCAAAACTTATTAAAAAAGCAATAAAAAATGTCCTAAAATGCAGATAGAGTATTTTAAAACATATTTCAAGCTTAAGTAAATTGTAAATCGCTTATTTAACGAGCTTTTTCGCATTAAATAACCGGATCTCCGGAGCATGATATTAGATGGTATAAACATCACTAATGTAGATTATCCATACTTTAAATTAATTTCAACGGTCAATTAGGGTTTAAAAATTACGGACAAATATTTTTTCATAGTTTTGACTTTTTTGTTTATGTTATAAAATCACTCAGATTTTTTTAGAATGCATTTAATAATTGAATGCTTATTAAAACTACTAGAATTAAAAAAACATGGACGCCACGGTGAACGATTTCATTGTGAAACTATAAACCTTGAAATCCTAAATGATTTTGAAGCAGTGAGTTCCAAAACAAATTGTTCTTATCGAAATATGAATAAATATGCTGGTTGTAAGATCTTTGCAATCATTTCAGTCTGGAATTTTTAAACACTATACGACTCCCTGAAAAAGAAAGGTTTTGACTAAATTTTCAAAATTTGGACTAATAATAAACAAATGTTTTAACTCCTTTTTGTTATCAACAATATAATACATTTAATTTTATTTTGTCATTGTCGCACCACTCACAAAATATATAAAAAATGAAAAATCAATTGGAAAATTAGGATAGTTAAAAAATTTTCGCATTTTTAAGGAGTATTAAAACACCACTGAACACTGGTAAATAATACTGTTGGTCGCGTAAATTCTATGTATTAGTAAACAATTAACTTAATATTTAAAATTACCAAATAAAAAAGATCAAATCAAATATTAACAAGTTGATATACCTTTTGTCTGCGAGTTTTCATCCCCATTCAGACAAGTGACACTTGGCATATACTTAAGCGATTTCTTTTAAAACTAACTCAACCCAGCAAAACATTAGCAAAAAATTTCTTAAAAAATGTTTTAGCTAAAAAACTGAATGATTCTCATGGTTGACCACTAGACTAGGTTACATAGTATATTAGCTTTTGTCCAAAAAAATAGCCCAACGAATACGTCTTATTTTTTTAATACAAGATACCGTGCATTTGGAACAAAACTTATATATGGCAAGTGTTTTGATGAATTTATATAAAAGTTAAGTTAAGTTTGTGGCCTTGACTATTGGCTATTAAAATTATTTTTAGTTAAACTGGGAACGAATATATGCGACATCCAATTAAATTTTTTTCTACAGTGATTTTTTAAAGATATTTTTGGATTTTTAAAAAGAGTTTCTCATTTTGATAAATCGTTATTAATTGTATATAGGTACAAACAATAGTTTTTATGTACTTACATGGTTTTTTCTGACGCATTGTTTCCTTAGGGTTAATGCAACTATTATGACACTTCCTAAGTTTATTTTTTAATCGTGAAGTATCAGAATTTTTTATGTAATTTAAATCTTACATATTGGGCGTGTTCTGCGTTAAAATGGGGCGAGTACAATCGAGAGCAACAACTCGAAAAACGCTACAATTTTAGGGTATTGCATCTCGCAATAGGTTACAAACTAGCATGACACAAAACAAAAAATGCTGTAAAAATATAGCAGAAAAAAACAGAATTTTTTCAACTCGTAAAAAATTAAGACTATATGAGATGGCCAATAAAAAAAATAGATAACAACAATATTTTACATTAACTTAATTTTTGATGGGGAAATAAAAAAAAACTTTCCAAGAGTTAAAACGTTTATTGTTCATATAAGGTAACTGACTTAAATTCGGCCAGGTCTTAATTTCGGCCACCGGTTTATATTCTTGCAGTTTGTAAAGTTATGAAATAAACTGCAAATGACTGGATCGATTGTTATGTCATCTATTTAGCTATACGCACTTTATTTCAAAACTATGCGCATAGCAAAAATAAGAGCCGGTGGCCGAAATTAAGGCCTGGCCGAATTTAAGTCAGTTACCCTACATAATTGATATAAAAACCTTTGATTTTGTCGCCGGTCATCTTCAGTGGTACGCTAAATAAATAAGAATAAATATGTATAAAAGTGAATATTGATTTATTATATACTTTTTAATTAAAAATACAAAAGAGAAATATGCGTTTAATACGTAAATATTTTTTGGCCACGAACAGTACTGTGAAGTTTTATGTACATAGGTCCTCTTATACCAGACAAGTTTTCACAATATTTCAGATGCTAATTACTTAGTTTAATCAGTTTATGTTTTAAAATATGTTTAAAATTATTATTTAAAAAAACAATTTGTTATAGGAGGTGTTATTTGCAAACGTTTGTGTTAAAGATTACCTTTTTTTGTTTGCCTCATTTCAATCAAGTTGAAACCTGTTTTCTAACGCTTGTTGAGAAAAATGTCATGAATTTATAAGGATGCGCCCGTTTTCTTTCTTGTCAAACTTTAAATTTCGTTTTCACTTCTCGTTAGTTTTAAATTTTGAGCAGGTTCACAAATTTTTATTAAAATAGAATTCCAGAAATTAGTTGACAATTTATTCTATAAATAATGCTAAATGTGTTTTTCAAGAAGATTTTTTGCGGTTTTTAACTTAGTATTTTATTTTAAATGTTGTTTTGCTTTAAATAACTTTTAGATTTTTTTTAATAACGCAATAATTCAACCACTTTTTAATATCTGAGTTTTTTTTATAATAAAACAGTTTTAATTTTTGAATAATTTTTTGGGGTAAAATTAAATAAAACTAAAATATTTTGATTTTATATCGGCGTTTTTGAGCTCAGTTTTAAGTTTTATTTTCCCATTAAATTTTAAAAAATCCGCCTTGAAATTGTAAATTTTTAAGTTGGGATTCAGTTTTGGATTGAGCATACGGTTTTTTAACCTGAAAGATAGTAATTAAAGATGAAATCCATCAGAGTAAGATTGACGAGGTTGTCAAGCAACCACTTGTTTTTTGAGAAAATACCATGTGTAGGGAAACCTGTGACGCAACTAGTTACAATATCACATTTTTGTTTTTCCTTGCTTGCACGTTTATTCTTCATTTCTTGTTGACAGAGAGCCGTTCCGCCCTTTATTTCAGCCCGAAATATTTTAGTTTAAATACATTTTTTATTAATGTTGACTAATCGTATGATTACTTTTTTAATTACAAAAAATAATCATTTTTAAATTTCAAAAACGATTTATTTTAATGAGAAGTAAAATGTTTTCTTTTATTTAAAAAATATTTTAATAAAACATAAAAATTCTATTTAAAAAACGTGAACTTTAGAATGTGCTTTTTTACGCAAGCTACATTCCACATTATACTGATTTATAATCTAAATGTTAAAATCAGTGTGCTGTGTTTAGTACTTTAAGGCCTGGTTCACACCGTAGTGACAAGTGACAAGTGATAACGCGTTTACACCAGAGTGACAAGTGACAGTGAAATGGTGTAAAGACGCGCGGATCGTGTTGTCGCTTGTTTTGCTTGGCACTCCAGTTGAGAACCAGCCCTAAAGATTACTATGGAATGAATGGGTCTAAAGTACAATGTTTGCCAGTGTTCCACTAATATAAAGCAATTACAAAACAATGGGAGTATTTTTATATTTAAGCAGAAATTAAATAAAAAATATTGAGATAAATTATACTGAGATTTCTACAAATATTTCTGTTACCTAAAATTGAGATATATGTTTTATGTTAACAAATTAAAAAAAGAAATCATTCAACGTCAGATGAAAACCCTAAAAAGGACTTTGTCAATGATTCTCGATTTTTTTATATTAGTAAAGACAGAAAAAAAATTTGACAAATAATAATTTTAAGTTCATAAACTAAACATTCAAGCATTTTTTTTAAGTTTTGAATTTATATGAGACAGACGCCAAGAGATCCACGGCGCAGCCGAATTTAAAGTACCTTATTTTCAAATGCTTGTTGTAAGTTGAATAATGGAATTTTTGCATTGCAAAGAAATATTTCAAAAAACATAACAACGCGATCAAATTTTGATTTTAGTGGTTTTGTAAAAAATTGAACCCAGAGTGCCAAGTTTTTTTGATCACTATTGATTGTTTTCCAGTTTCTAGTTTCCAAGAAAACTCAAAACTTGCAAACTATTCGTATACAAAGTTTATTGTAAATTACAGCATAAAGAACCATGTTTTATCGGTTAATTCTTAGCCATGTATTTAAACGACACACTGATGCAACGTTTATTAGATCTATGGCGTTATCCTCCAAAGCTCAAGTATTGTAGTGACTATCGAAGTGAATAAACGCGTCATTTAAAAAATCATAATAAAACTGATAATAAAATATTGATTACAACATAAAGCTAAGGACAAAAATGTTTAGTGTCACAACCAGTACTAAACAAAATTTTAATATCTTTCGATAATAAAATCTTGATCTCGCAACTGTCTTAATTAACACATAAAAACTTGTCAGACGAAATGAGTTGTTTTTTTCATTACGAATGATTTATTTTCAGTAGGTTTAGAAAAAGTTGCAGTTTTTAGAACCACGACTGTAGCAATAGGCTTCAATAGTGCGATGGGATTTCTGTTATTTTTCACGGCGCTTTGCTGTTTTCTCAGTGGGGCCTCCAGTGCCAAGATTTTCGATTCGGAGAGCGACTGCTCCGACGCTTGTTTCGGTGATAGGGACTTAACGTGTCAAGCCATTACCACCGACTCTTACGTCTGCAAATGCCAAGCTCTTTACTTCAGCGACGACGATAGCTGCGATCGGGAGTGCGAGGAGCACTACTACAGCTGGTTCACCTATGGAACCTGCGTCAATGATGTATATTAATATACTTTCAGTTTTTTAAACTCTTTTAACCTTTTTGATTATTATCGCATCTGATACGCGGAATGAAAATCGATTTTTGCGTCTGAGGGTATAAAAAAAGACATTTTGATCCACTGGCCATTCTGTCCAAAGCAAAATTGAGCATGTTAAAATTTAGCAGCACTGTTACGTTATTCTTATACATTGCTAACGCTTTATTTTTTGCTTAAATAATCAAAAGGTTTAATACGATTTATTATATTGTGAACGTTTTTAGTCTTGTAAGGCAGCAAAAATACGTCAAAAATATTTACAGTCGCGTCTGTACGTCTTCGAGTCTTTACAAAAAATTGCGTATTTAAAAACAAAACTTTCCTTTAATGAAGCTCTGAACAATTTATCAATAAATTTATAAAAAAATAGTTATGAATAAAAAACATAGATTTTTATTGTTTTAAACTAAATCAATACCATGATTTGCATATTTTGATATATTTA
>JASAMX010016386.1:0-13973 GCA_030248175.1 Microlaimidae sp. YZB2_3
ATGGTATTCGTTCATTTACGTATTGCTGCCAAGAAGTAATTTCATTATTGTTTCTTCTAAAACATATACCCGTATGACGTATGAAAATACGAAGCAAATTGTACAGTTATAATAAATAGCTGTAATTTTTTATTCAGACCCCTTTCGTCAATTTTTTATTAAAATAAATTAGTTTTTTTAACCTTTGGAAAAAAACTTCTGCAAAAATAGATTTAATTAGTAGAAATGTAAAAAATAACTTCTTGCCCCTTAGTCTACTCAAGCCAAACAAGAAACACAAAACGTGCTTTTAAATTTCAAAAACATACAAGTGTTAAATTTTTCATGTATGATATTTTATCATTTAATTAATCTAAGTATAGAGTCGTGAGTAAAATAATACAACAACGGATATTTCGGAGTTTTTTAAACCACACCATTACACGGAAAACTTTATTTTTCTAAGCCTAAGCAAAACCAAAAAATTATGCTAAACATTTCATAATATTTTAATAATAGTGTGTTTTTAAAAAAATACCGAATAAATTACTGTTAAAAAAAGGCAAGAAATTGTTTTTTAGGAAATATTTACTAAAATGTTTTGTCAAGGTTATTAATAGCAGAATTATTTGAACTTATTTTTGTAGTTATTTTTTTATTTCTATTATTAACACTTTGGGGTTTTTTCGTTCAAAAACCGCTGCAAATCCGCAAAAGCTATTATGCATTAGTGTTGTCAATGTTAAACTCCGTGTGCGGCAGCGAGTGGACGTGAAGTTTAACACGGTGCAGCACTGGCACGAAACGCTTTCTGCGGATTTGCAGCGGAATAAATCCTAAGGGGTTAAGAATCCATTATTTCTAGACACCACAAGAAATAACCACAAAAATGTTTTGACGGCACAATCAAAGCATAACCGCAACCTTAGACCTTTATTATTATCTTTTGAGTCGTCTCATAGATTTTTAGTATTTTTAAAGCTAGTTATTACTTTTAAAATAAAATATACAAAACTGTAGACAAATTACACAAAAATGTTTTAATGTTATTAAATTCTCATTTTTCTTTTATGTCTTCATAATTGTTTTATTTTTATATTCCTACCTTTTATAAATCAGTCAAACAAATAAAATGATTTTTACGTAAACAAACTATTGTTATGCAATAAGTTTAGTAAGATTTGTTGAACAAAATCTTCCATAGCAAGGCAGTAAACAATTTTCGTCAAATTTTATTCTATATTTTTATTCACCAAAGTATTTCGTTTTGGACAATAAATAAAATTGATGACGTCATGGAAATGATGGGCTTGAATATATTCAATCCACAAGATTTGAATTGACAAACAGCTTTTTGCGTTAAAATTTTCTTGCTTTTCAGGAAGATTTTCAAACAGTTTTTTAAGATCTGGATATTTGTTCTGCGTTACTTTGCTTAGTTTATTCCAAAGCATAGATTTTATTCCTTGCAAAACTCTTCCAGTAACTCTGTAGAGATGCTGTAGTGTAGAACATTTTTCAATAGGAATCGCTGCTAAATGTCTGATGATTTGTTTAACCATTAAAGCAGCATGATGTAAAGTTTTTTTTACCTCATCTTTTATCAGTTCAATGTCTTCTGGTGTGAGGTCCTTTACAGCAGGTTCTGGCCAGTTTTCTTCTTTTTCACTTAACCAAGCTGGCCTATTGAACCACAATTTATTGTCAACTAATTCTTTAACATCTAATCCGCGTGTAGCACAATCTGCCGGATTGTTTGTAGTAGAAACATATGAAAAGACTACTGAATCCGCCTTTTGAATTTCTTTGATTTGATTTTCTACAAAAACAGAAAGTCTTTTGTCAGATTTTAACCAATGCAGACAGATGGCTGAATCACTCCATAATTGTACTTTTTCCAATTCTGTATTGAGTTCCTTTTGGACAAAATTTAAGGTGGAACACTACAGTTAAAACCGCACAAGCTTTGTACAGTCACTCTTCATTACAGCTGTAACCAATTTTTAAAAACTACATACTGTATTAATCCTCATGTCCTGAACATCATTTTTTATATTTTGATGAAACATAAAAATTAAAAATAAGCTGTGGCAATGGTCCACAAAGGGGATTCCGACGAATCGCAGGTTTTTTTCACAAAATGACATATAAAATTTTTTGTGCGTGTCGATTTTAAAAATTTTTTGTACGTAATTAGAAGACGAGTAGATAAAACTTTCCTGTTGTTTTCAGCAAAATCGTATAGAAAAAACTCGAGAAAACCCGACATTTTGAAAAGTTTTTTGAGAAAATTTTATTAACTTTGGAGCCTAATTTCTCAGTAGATCTCTATACGATTTTTAAATAAACAACGCCAATGTTTCTAACCCGTTGAGTTCTCCATTTTGATATATATTTTGTTAAAATCGGTCTGTAAACAAATTTTCATAATTTTGCAACGGATGAATTTGATTTGACGTCGGGAAACTACATTTTGAAACATTCGTTTAAAAGTACTTTTTAGCAAAGGTATCTAAAACGAGCAGTAGCCGAGTGGTTAGAGCGTAAGACTCAGCATACAGAAGGTCTAGGTTCGAAACCCCCTGGGAGTTATTTTTAACACCAAAAAAAATTTTTTTTTTAATTTTAACTTTTTTTTTAATTTTTTTAACTTTTTAATTAAAAAAATGTACATTATTCAATACTGTATTCAACCCAGAGTACGTACTTTAAGGTGGTTTTGAAGTAAAACCGGGGTAGAGTCAGAGTGTCCCTCCTAGGGGAGGTCGCAACCCCCCCCCTAGCGCCCCCTCGGGGGTCAAATCAAAAAACAAAGTTCGGATTCGTAATCAGGACCCCCGAAAACCCACGAGTGGTTGTTTTTGAAAAAATCAAAGAAATTTTTGGAACTGTAGTGTTCTACCATAATGATCTTGTGCCAATAACTAATCCCAATAATGATTTAATGATCTTGTTCCAGTCGTGGCAGTGTAATTTTGATTTTGGGAGTTAGCCTTGTTTTTGCAAACAAAAGTTGGCATGATATTTGATTATCTTGCTCTGAGCGCAGATATACGGCTGTCGCATATGCATTTGCTGAAGCATAAACACATGCATGCAATTGAAATCTGGCATTTGATTTGAATTTGTTTACCAGCCGTTCAAGATTTATATTTAAATTCATAAGCTGTTCATTTAATTGGATCCATTCAGGTTTGAAGCTTTCTGGAAGATCTTCATCCCAGGATAATTTTGAATTCCACATTTTTTGTAAAAACAACTTTCATTTTAAAATGATTGGTGCTAAAAGCCCAAGTGGATCGAATATACTGGACACGACACTTGTTATGTTTCTTTTTGCTGGCAGAAATCCTTTTGGAATTTTCGGTGGTGAAAATTCCAACTCATCAGATTGAAGATTCCATTAAAGTCCCAATACTTTTTTTGTTTCCTGGGGAGAAGTCTTCTTTTCAAATTGTTTCATTGAATTCTGGAGAGTTTGAGGTGTATTCTCTGAGATTTAAAAAAGCAGAGGATGAAATTTTCCCTCCCAAATGGAATTTTAATATTTTAATATTATTTTCCCTCAAATTTTCAAGGTTTGTAAAGAGAACTTCTGGGTTTTTTAACCAAAAGAACCTTGTTACGTCCCTTTCATCTTCCTTTAAGCCAACATGCAAGAATGCTTTTTCGATATGTGCAATGATAACCACAGTGTAAGTTTGGAATCTCAAAAGCAAACCTACTAGACTTGGAAGAAAATTGAGACCTTTTAACAAACACTGATTTAGGCTTTTACCAAGCTTCCCTTCTGATGCGCTTGCATCCAAAACGATTCTGCAGGGCGTTGTAGGGGGTCATGTTATTCAGGGGATCATGTTTTAAAACTGGATAATACGAGATGTGGTGAAGTTTTCAATTATCCTTTGGATAACATTCATCTTTTGGAACAACTTCGACTATGCCTTTGTTTAATTGATCCTGTATTATGCGCCCATAATGTTTTGCAAAATGACTGTCGTTTTGAAGACGTCATAGCAAAGACTGAAACCTACCATATGCCAACTTTCGATTGTCGGGTAAAGTTTCTTTTTCAGACTTCCAGGGCCAACCAGCATAGTATCGACCATCATCACAAAATTTAATCTTGTTATTGAATTGTTTTAAGGCAAGTTTTTCGTCAAAATTTGTTTGAGGTAAATCGGTTATTCCAATTGATTCCAGTTGATAAAAGTCTTTGACATTGAGGATCTTTTGGAGAATGTCGGCAACTGGCGTTGTAAAGGTTGCTTCCTGCATTTTCTGTGAAGAACCCAAAACAAAATTACTTATTATTAAAGCTTTACTGTGCTTTTTTGAACTGATTTTTTGGTTTTGACGGTAATCGGTTCCTCCAAAAAGAATTCACAATTTAGAGGGCACCATCGATATTCCAGAATGCAGTTCATTTTCATGAATAATAACTCTGAGAAATTAATCATTTCCTAAAAGAATTTGAGGCATTACTGAACAGTCTTTCAAGATTTCAAATGCCAATTGGTCCCAAAATTTGTCCAGGACTTTTATGTCACAATCTGCGATTTTATCACGCTGCAACTCGTTGGTGATAAATAGCACAACTGCTGCACTAATTAACTCTTCAGAGTTATCTTTGTATATTATTTTAAACTCCACTAAATTCGTTTCTAACAATTTAGGTTTTCTGTACATAAACGAGTTTATAGCAGTTTTCTTAGTTGCGCGCGCTTTTAAACCTAAAGTCTCACACAAACTTTTAACAACAAATGTTTGTTGACACCCGCCATCAAGCAAAATGGTCGCCTTTTCTTTTATTTTTGTTAGCGGATTGTACACGTTTGCTTGTGCCAAAAGTAATAAAGCAAATTTTCTTACAGGTGTTACGTTTTTGAACGCTTCTGATTTTTTAAAAACAAAAGCATTTTGCACAGTTACACTAGAAATTTTGTTTTTATTTGCACAATCCCCATATTTAGCCTGATTATTTAAAGTGTTACCACAGTTGGTAACACTTTAAATGAAAGGAAGATGAAAGGGACGTAACAAGGTTCTTTTGGTTCAAAAACCCAGAAGTTCTCTTGACAAACCTAGAAAATTTGGGGGAAAATAATAATGAAATATTAACATTCTGTAGAGTTCCATTTGGGGCAATTTCATCCCCTGCTTTGTTAAATTTTACTGTTAGGTTTTATTTGAGCCAATATGACAATAATCTATCAAAAATGATAGCTGAAAATATCTATGTCGATAATGTTATAATTGGCTGTGAAACTGTGAAAGAAACGAATCAAATTTACAAGGAAAGCAAACGACTATTTAAAGAGGCCTCAATGAATCTCAGAGAATACACTTCAGACTCTCCAGAATGCAATAAAACAATTTCAAAAGAAGACTTCTCCCCAGGAAACAAAAAAGAAAGTATTGGGACTTTCATGGAATCTTTAATCTGATGAGTTGGAATTTTCACCATCGAAAATTCCAAAAGGATTTCTGCCAACAAAAAGGAACATAACAAGTGTCGCGTCCAGTATATTCGATCCACTTGGATTTTTGGCACCAATCATTTTAAAACGAAAGTTGTTTTTACAAAAAAATGTAATTCAAAATTATCCTGGGATAAAGATCTTCCAGAAAACTTCAAAGCTGAATGGATCCAATTAAATGAACAGCTTATGAATTTAAATATAAATCTTGAACGGCTGGTAAACAAATTCAAATCAAATGCCAGATTTCAATTGCATGCATTTGTTGATGCTTCAGCAAATGCTTATGCGACAGCCGTATATAAGCGCTCAGAGCAAGATAATCAAATATCATGCCAACTTGTGTTTGCAAAAACAAGGCTAACCTTCAAATCCAAAATTACGCTGCCATGACTGGAGTTATTGGGGTTAGTTATTGGCACAAGATCATTAAATTTTGTCCAAAAGGAACAGAATTGGAAAAAGTAAAATTATTGAGTGATTCAGCCATCTGTCTGCATTGGTTAAAATCTGACAAAAGACTTTCTGTTTTTGTAGAAAATTTTTCTATCGAAAAAGATTCCTATCGAAAAATTTTCTACACTACAGCATCTCTACAGAGTTACTGAAGAGTTTTGCAAGGAATAAAATCTATGCTTTGGAATAAACTAAGCAAAGTAACGCAGGACAAATATCCAGATCTGAAAAAAGTGTTTGAAAATCTTCCTGAAAAGCAAGAAAATTTTAACGCAAAAACCTGTTTGTCAATTCAAATCTTGTGGATTAAAAATATTCAAGCCCATATGATATGATCGATATGACGTCATCAATTTTATTGATTGTCAAAAACGAAATGCTTTGGTGAATAAATATGGAATAAAATTTGACGACGATGGTTTACTGCGTTGCTGTGGAAGATTTCGTTCAACAAATCTTACAGAAGCTAGGAAAGTTCCAATATTGCTTCCAAGAAAATGCTGGTTCACAAATATTTTGATTCAACACGTTCATGTAAAATCACTTCACGCAGGAGTTGATCAAACTTTGGCAGCAATTCAACGTGAATTTAGCATTATACAAGGCGGAACAGCAGTAAAATCTGTAATTCACAAGTGTACTGTTTGCGAAAAATTTCTGCAAAGGCATTTCCTCTTCCAATCATGCCTTCACTACCAGCTGAAAGAATGGACAGATCAGCGCCATTTAAAAACACAGGAGTGGACATTGGACCAATCAAAATTAAAATTGGATCTGAAGTAACCAAAGTGTGGATCTCACTTTTTACCTGTTGTGTGACTTTGTGCAGTTCACCTCAAAATAGCATTTGATCAATCTGCAAACCAGTTTCTAAACAGTTTTCGAAGATTTATTGCAAGAAGAGAGACCAAATTTCATCATATCTGATCATGCTCTATGTTTCAAACTTACAAGTCAGACTTTGGACAAAGCTTGGCAGCTGGCGTTTCAAAGTGAAGACGTTCTTTTGTACTGTGCTATGGAAAAAATTAAATGGAAGCTTATACCTGCATACGCTCCCTGGCAGGGATATTTCTATGAAAGATTGGTAGCACTGGTAAAAAATTATTTCAGAAGAGCAGTTGGTAAACGACTCATAACTTTGAGCGATTTAATGACACTACTTTCTGAAATAGAAGCAGTGATCAAGGCGCAAGCACTGACCTACATGTCAGATAAAAACACAACAGTACTGCGTCCAGTGAATTTTTTATACCCATACAACAAACCTGGGTGTCCAACTCTTGAAGAAAATCATGGCGATGTGGAGTATGTTCCATAGAAGAACCCATCACAAAAGATTTTTGATTTATTAAAATCTAATCAAAAAATTTTGGACGTTTTCTGGAAAACATTTCAAGAAACTTCGGTTGTTACACAAAGCTGAAACTGGTTCTGAACTACCTGCACCAACTAAAGGTGATGTAGTACTTCTGGGTGATGAAAACCTGCCAAGAGGTGCTTGGACTATAGCTAAAGTTATCAAACCAATTAAAAGCAAAGATGGTGAAATCAGATTTGCACAAGTGCAACTTCCATCTAAAGCAAAGTCAGTGCGTGCTGTGAGTCAATTATATCCACTGGAACTTGCAGACACAGACGAAAGAAAATCAGTTGCAAGTCTTTTGACAATTTTTAACTTCAAGTTGCCCACTTCTCAGTTTTTGACAGTGTTCAACTTTCTGATGTATTATCAAAAGAATGTCCTAATGATGCTGGAAAAACGCTCATTGAATTACAAGTGTGCACCTCTAAAGGAATAATAATTTATAAACTAACGGCAAATAATAATGTTTGTTGGATGAAAAAGAAATGCACTCCACCAAAACAGCTTAATTAAAGAGGTATTTGTGCTTACCAATGTCCTTGTCCAAGGTGGGCTGTAGAATGTTCCTACTACACTGGGTCATTGTCAGAGACAAAGTTTAATATCAAAGAGGTTTTAGCGGTTGACAAACCAATTGTTTGTTCAATGAAACCTTCTCTGGATTGTAATCCTCAACACAAAACTGAAAAATGGGCACAAATTCTGTTGTATGATAATACATATCATTACGTGCAACAACTGAATATTGTAAAATTCCAAAAGGTAAACGAAAACTATCAGTGTATTGGACATGACAACTCCGACAAGGTAACTGGGACGCCTGCATTTTGTGAATCTCATAAATGTGACTCTGCAGCCAAGAAATTTTGTTTCTACAAACACAATAAAGTAGCCCATTATATCAAAGTTATTAAAGGAATTAATTTTGTGGACTTTCAAGCTGTGTTATTTTACCATTTTCCTTAGTTGGGCTTGTAGTAAATTCTGTTGTCGCTCCGGCAGAAGATTTGCCTGGTCAATTTCACAGTGAATTTATGAAAAATGTTTACGCCCAGTCGCAAGAATAAATTTAGCGCCCATGCAACCCAGCGGAATCAATCGTCTTAGACTTTTGCAAATTCGTACAATGTTTATATCACTAATATATATTGTGTCATTTTGTGAACCCACTTTGACTTGCGCCCTTAGCATAAGTTTGTCAGCCCATAAATCAAATTGTGTACAAGCAAACAAGGTTTGATGTCTTGTATTATCTCCCAAGTTATTTGATTGGACTTAGTTCCAGCTGGACAACAATCATGTTTGCTTATTGCAGGTCCGCATGACGAACCAATAGGAACTTTAACTTTAAGTGTAAGTAGCATAGATCTGAGTGCCAAGCAAAATCTGACTACTACACGCGCGAGGTTAAATTTCAAGCAGAAAGTCACAAACGCTGCACACACGCGGGCTCTTGCAGCGGTGGAAAATGTTCCAAAATTAAAACAAACTGCTTAACTTCAGAACTAAAAGAGGCTAATAAGTATCCAGGATACACTCATTGCACAGAGTCATGCGGCTGCGCAGCGTGCGGATGCTTTTTCTGCACAGCAGCATGTCTATATTATCATGTATATGCGCAGCGAAAAAGTACCACAATATTCAAAATTTTCCACTGTCCAATATGGAAATTGAAGGTGCAAATTTCAGCAAGTTTACTTTATCAAAATCAGGCTGCAAAAATAAAACTTTTATTTTGTACCTAGGGCACACGGCGCTAAACTAGAACAATCTTAAAATGTCTCTCGTTTCAACAACAATTCCACCTACATCAATTACTAACCATACATTTTTAACAGATGGGACAAAGACAATTTTGGTACCGTCTTCAGAAAATGGACAACCTGTTGCCGGAACAGTGGGACAATTTCAATGTCCAGATTACGAAAACGCTAAAAATTTAAATTGCACATTTCCTTTAAACACTTGCTTATGCGATACTCAAGAGGAAACAGCCAACTGCGCCTGTAATGAGCAAAATTTATATTCTTTATTTTCAAAACCAAAGCATGTACTTCCAAACATCTACATGGAATTTTTAAAAATGGAAATGGAAAACAGTTACATGTTCATTATCAACATATATCTTTTTTGGAAATTTAACTTGCATTACAAAATTTACGTTTATCTACAAAGGTGGAAAAGAATATTTTGTACAATAATACCATATTCCTTAGGAGGTTGTTTTAATTGCTTATCGGGGGCTACTTTTAATTTCAATTGTAAGACAGCTTTTGGCAATGCGTTAGTTCATATAAATTGCGATGTTTTAGTACATTTTTCTACACTTTGTAATACAAAGGGAAACAGTTCAAAGTCTATATTATCATTTAATCATGCACAAATAAAAAAAAACTGTATTATAAAATGTCCTGCTGGTGTTACAAGTTTTAAAATAAACGCTACGCTTGTTTACATAAAATCAGAAGCAATTAACAATATTTCAAATATTGTATCTAAAAAGGCCAATACTGAATCATCTATTATAACGCTGCCTATACTTAGCCTGGGTTTTTTAAAGTCTATTTTACCTAGTTATTGGCTGGGCAAAGTTTTAGCCATAATTATTATAATAATTATTTTTATTTTAGCTATTCCTTTGCTTCCTATGTTACTTTTATTTTGTTTTCATATAACTACATCAAGTTGTAATTTCATTAATAAAAAATTTAAAAGGTAACCAATTTCTGTATTTTAGCTATTTTTTGCTTCCTATGGTACTTTTGTTTTGTTTTCATATAACTACATCAAGTTGTAATTTCATTAATAAAAAATTTAAAAGGTAACCAATTTCTGTATTCCCCCCAAGTTTCGCTGTGTGAATCGAAGTTTTAATTTAAATGTTATTTTTGTAACTTGCTTAAATGTTTTGACTTAGCTGTAAGAAGCTTTACGGCATATTTTAAAGTGTAATTGTGCAACCAAATATCAGAAGACGATCGGACAGCAACGCTTAATTCATGTTAATTTAATTGTGGTAAATTATGTTTATTTTGTATAATAAAATATTTACACAAATTGTATGGAAAATAAAATGACTGCAATCTACAAGACAACAAAACAATTACAAAGTCATGCAATTCTGTGACAGTTGCTTTTTTACGTGTTTGCTTATTGCTCGCGTTTATAGCATGCCTAAAGAACGTTCTCGACGCCTTTCTCGCGGTCGGGATTCCCCCTACCACGGCTCGCGACGTTTTTCTAGCCGATCACCTTCTGGTGACCGGAATTACAACCGTTTGCACACCTTGCGAGATCGTTCTTGCAGTCCCAAAGTGCGTTCAGTGGTTCGAAAAGCGAGGAAATCTGCTAGAAGAACTTCCCACAGCAGCAAGTAATCTTCTGAATGGTCTGTTGCATCTGCACACAGATCTTCTTCCAACGGCGTCTCATCTGAGCGTTGTTCCCATTCAAATTTTTGCGGCGAGTTTACTGACAAATCAATCTGATCTGAATCAACCAAATCTGATCTGCATCGCAGATCAAAATCCAAGGCCAGCCATGCCTCTTCTGATCATTGCAGGTCGAATAATGGTTCTCATCAAGGTTCAACCAAGGGTCAAAAGGTTTTGGAGGATCTTGTTTCAAATTCAGGAGCTCCAAGGGACACAAGTGCTTCTGCTCTGCTGAAAAAAATAACCGATTCAGCCCAAAAAGACCGCCGAAATTTCTTCTTCTGATGGAGTTTTCGCAGAAGATCAACTTAAACAGTTGATTTCAGCCGTCTGCGCCTTGGAAAATCTAGAACCTGACCAGATTTTTTGTCGCTGGACCCCTTCTGCTCAAATGAAAAAATTAGTTAATGCTTGTTTTGTTTTTCCACTGACAAACAAAAAGCATCGTGAATTACAGCAAGAATTCCCTCTTCTTTCAACAGAAGCCTCTTCAGAACCAGAGATAGATCCTTTTCTTCTTAGGTTTGCTTCTGTTCAATCTGCGATTGATGCTTCTCACAAGGGTTCTACTTTGGTCCTTCCTCAGGAATTTGAGTTGCGATATTCTTTGGGGAACTTCATGGATGCAGCACGTCCCCTTTGCAAAATGATGAAAGTGTTGGCTGATCCATCTTCTCCAATTGAACGACCGGCTTTAATTAACCTTTGTGGTGCTTCTATCCGGTTGCTTGGTCATGCAGTGGCCTTTTTTAATCAATGCCGTCGAACGATTTGCACCTACACCCAGCATTAAAAGTTGTTAGAGATCTGGAAATTTCACCTCCCAATTCCGGATCTTTTTTGTTTGGGTCAAAACTTCAAGAAGAATTTATAGCTCAGGCAGAAGCTCCCACCGCTGCAGCAAAACTGGTTTCAGCCCAAAATCAGTTAGATTCTGCTACGCAGTAAGCTGCTAAACCTTCCAAAACTCAGAAATCAACTACGACATCTCTTACAAAATCAAAACCTGGTACTTCTGGTTCCAGTAGTTACAATTGTATTTCTTCTACATAAAATGGGCGTGGAAAATTAAATTTTAAGAAACCTCCTCGACGTGGACGTGGAAATTTTTGTAGGTATGTAAGTTTACCCCTCTTGATTCCAATTTCAACAAATATTCCAGTTTGTGGTCGGCTTCTATACTTTATGTCTCAATGGGAATTTATAACTTCAGATTTATGGATTCTGTCAACTGTGCAAGGCTATAAAATTGAGTTTGAAAATGATCCATCTGTGCAGTTATCATTGCCTCCTCAGATACACTTTTCTGAAGCAGAGAAAGCTGTAATGAATCAAGAAGTTGTAGAACTTTGTGCAAATCAAGTATTGAACCTGTTTTGCCTTTAGAGAATCAGTTTATTAGCACCACTTTTTGCGTTCCCAAAAAAGATGGTGGTTATTGTACAATAATAAATCTTAAGCCTCTCAATGCTTTTGTTTTCTATCATCATTTAAAAATGAAAGGTCATCATTTACTTTGTTAAATCTTTGTTTGTGGAAGGTCATCATTTACTTTGTTAAATACTTTAATAAAGATTTGTTAAATCAAGGTGATTTTCTTACCAAAATTGATTTAAAACAAGCTTACTTGACAGTAGCTGTTCATCCTTCTCATCAAAAATATCTTTGTTTTGTTTGGAATGACCAGCTTTTTCAATATAAATGTCTTCCATTTAGTTTCAGTTTTGCACCCAGAGTGTTTACAAAAATACTCAAACCAGTGGCTGCTTTCTTTAGATCTCAGGGAACTTGATTAATAATTTATGTAGATGATATTTTGCTAATAGCATCTTCTTCTGAAGAAGCAAACATTTTGCTTAAACAATTAATTGATCTTATAGAATCAAGTTTTTTAATTAACCATGAAAAATCCATTGAAATCCCTTCTCAATCTATTGAGTTTTTGGGTCTTATAATTAATTCTCAAGATTTAACGTTTCAACTGCCACCTAAAAAATTCACAAACATTTTTGACGATTGCAAAAAAATTTTTAACAATCACAGTTGTTCTCTACGTGATCTGGCACATCTTTTAAGTCTTCTAAATTCAGTTGTTCCTGCTGTGAAATTTGCTAGAATCCACATTCGTCATCGTTAAAATTTGCTAAATAACTACATTTCACAAAAATATTATTATGACTACATTGTTGATGTGAGTTCTTCAGCTAGAGAAGACCTTCAGTGGTGGATTGATCACGTGGAAGATCATAATAGAAGTCTTATCTCTCCTCCTCTCCCCTCAATTGTGATTTACACAGATGCATCAGATACAGGATGGGGAGCTGCTTTTGGTTCACAATATACAGGAGGTTTCTGGTCAGTCATTGAAAAATTACTTTTTATTAACGCTTGTGAACTTAAAGCTGTTTTGTTCTCGAACTCAATCTTCCATACTTACTCAACTATCACGCGAAATTTATCAATTTGCTGATGATCATAAACTTAATCTGATTGCAGAGCACATTGCTGGTGTCGAAAATGTAGATGCAGACTGGCTTTCACGTCACTTGACAGATTACAGTGCTTGGAAATTAAAATCCTCAATTTTTAAATCTTTAAATCAGAAACTTGGTCCTTTCACAGTTGACCTTTTTGCAAGTCGCCCTGATCCTCAATTATACTGGTATTTTAGCTGGTGCCCTGACCCTCAAGCTGTTTCTGTAGACTCATTTCTACATAATTGGAGTCAAGGGGCAAAGGCTTATGCTTTCCCTCCTTTTTCTCTTATAGGCCAATTGATTCGCAAAGTTCAGAACGACAAAGCAGATATGATTCTCATAGCTCCAGCCTGGAGTGCACAACCGTGGTTCCCTCTACTGAAGGAAGTTCTTGTAGCGCTCTCTTATTTTCTTCCAGATATAGAAGATCTTCTGACAAGTCCAGATGGGCAGTTTAACCCAGTAATCGGAAACAAGTCTCTTTGTCTAGCGGCATGGAAATTATTAGAAAAGGCTCACAAACCCAAGGCGTTTCTTCATCAGCTATTCAATTTATGATATCTTGTTGGAGAAAGGGAACTCACAACATTTGGACAGCTCGTGGCGAAAGTGGTGTCGCTTTTGTATGGAACGGAATTCCAGTTCCATGTTAGAATATATAACATCAGTCATTGAATTTCTTACTTTTGAATTTGATTCAGGGAAAAGCCTATCAGACATTAGGTTCTTACCGGGGTGCTTTATCTAGCAATACGTAACTGAACGAAGTAGATGCACATTA
>JASAMX010016388.1:0-19680 GCA_030248175.1 Microlaimidae sp. YZB2_3
ATCAGAAAATTTCAACGTTTCGGAAATAAAAACGCCTAAATCTTTTATAAGATTAGTTTTAGTAAGAACAGTTTCATCTACAGTATAATTAAACTTATTTACTCTTTTTTTTGTACCAATGTGTAAGACCTGACATTTGTTTTCGGCCAGCTGGAGCTGCCATTCTTTGGACCACTGGGTAATTCGATTAAGATCGTCTTGAAGATTATTTGTGCCTATATCTTCTTCTTCTTTTGTAAAGCTGGTATAAACCTTTGCGTCGTCGGCGAATAACTTTATTTCAGAATGAATAACGCAGTCAATAATGTCATTGATGTAGATTAAGAATAGCAGAGGGCCTAAAACGGAGCCTTGTGGAACTGAACTTGTCACTTTGTAAGAAGAAGATTCCGAATAGTTTATAACAACCTTTAAATTTCTTCCCAGTAAAAAAAGCTTTTAATTAATGATTCAGAAATTTTCCAGTGACGCGATATTTTTCCAATTTAAATAGCCATTTTTAATAAAAGAAAAGACCGTATAAAAGACCTTTACAAAATCAAGATAAATTATATTTATTAATTTTTTGTGTTTTAAAAATAACATCATTTAATTTTAATTTTTTTAAAAGCAGTGCAATAGTTAAAATTTTAGCCTTAAAATCATACTGACACTTTGACAAAATAATTTGTAAAAAAGGACAAAAAGGACATCTACCACTAGCCTTTCCATTATTTTACAGACATAGAAAGTCAGAAATATGGGGCGATAAATTTGTTTTGTTGTTTTTTGCACTTGTTTTAAATAGGGGAACAACAAGAGCGGTTTTCCAATCTATTGGAAAACTACCGCTATCAAATGATTGTTGAAATAATTTAGATAATGGTTCTGCTAAGCATGGACCCAGGCTTTTTAAAAACAAGGCTGGAAAACAATCAGGCTATCTGGAAAGTTTATGGGGCAAATTTTTTATATAAAAAAAAAAAAAAAAAAAAAAAAAAAAAAAAAAAAAAAAAAAAAAAAATATAATGAAAAGAAAGACCTTTTTAATCGCGTAAGTCATTTGGAGGCAGATCAGAAGGTTAGTAAAGAGCTTGTGGCGGAGATTTGTGGTCAGGTTTTTGAGCGAATATTGCCGATTCTGCAAAATCAGTTGGAGAGAATGGAAGCCAAGCGGGAACATTCAACCATTATGGTGGTCTCCGGATTTAAGGAATCAAAAGATCGAGAAGAAGAAAAACGAAATATTGATTCTCTCGTTGCAATTCTTAACGACAATGAGGAGCCAGTCACGGTTTACGAACACTTCCGAGTCGGCAAAGAAAATCCTAAGTTTCCAAGGCTTCTGAAAGTAAGATTTGCGTCAAAACGGATTCGCAACAACATTATTCGCTCAGGTTCAAAGCTTAAAGACAAGTACAATGGCGTATACGTTCGACCATCACTTACTGCTGATCAACGTGATTTACAGAAAGCAATGCTTAACAAAAGAAAGGAAATGACGGAAGGAAATAGCAGGCGGATAACCGTACGATATTTTGATAACGGTGATCCGTATATTTACGATTTAGATAACAAATCTGAAATCAAACTTTTAAATTCTGAATAGGGAGGCGCGCGTTCCGATTGCGATTTTGAAAATAACATAAAAGCGTTATGCTTTAACGCAAGAAGTATTAAAAATTCCCTTGCAGAATTTGAATGTTTGGTATCGGGCCAAGATTCCACTTACGGTGAATTCGATTTGTTGTTATTAACAGAGACATGGTTAAATGAATCGGTTACAAACAAAATGCTGGATAAATTTAATTTTTATAACGTTTTTAGGAATGACAGAAAAAATGGACAAGGAGGCGGTGTTTGCGTATTACTAAATAAAAAAATTAATGCGGTTGAATATAAAATTGATGCAAAATATGATAAAATTGAAATCATTGTTATTGATTTTATTATTCATAAATTCAAAATTCGATTACTGTGTTTTTATCGAAAACCTCAAACAAATGTGCAAGAAGACGATTTGATTTTTGTTTTTTTACGTGAAACAATTGAAAATTTTAAAGGAACAGTTTTATTGGCAGGTGACCTTAACTTGCCAGGTATTGATTGGTTTTCTTTAAAAGTGAAGTCTAACAATCAAAATGAACAAAAATATTTTCAGATTTTTCAGGAATTAGGATTAGTTCAACTTGTTAAGGAACCTACTAGAAAAAATAATATTCTTGACTTAGTTCTCACGAATGATGTAGAAATTTTTAATCCGGTTCAAATTCTTCCTGGTTTCTCAACTTCTGATCACTATTCTCTCCAATTTTCTTTAAATGTTGATGTTTTTAAGGATCCGCATAGTCGAAATAAAAAATCAATTTGGGTGCCTGACTTTTCTAAAGGTGATTATAAAATGTTTTCTTTGTATTTGACCGCTATTGACTGGGACAGTCTTTTTTCTTCTTGTACAGATATTGAAAGCTATTGGGAAATGTTCAAAGGAGTTCTTCTTGAGGGTATTATAAATCATGTACCCTTAAAAAAGCTAAAAAATAAGCCGAAACACTGTTATCCTCCTGATATCAAAAAAATACAATCTAAAAAAAGAAGGGCGTGGCGTAATTACAAAATTGGAAAAAATAAAATGGAGTATAAAATATTGTGTAAAGAATATAAAAGGCTTGTAAATCATCATCACGTTAATTTAGAAAGAAAAATTTTAAATTCAAAAGATCCCAAAGCTTTTTACAAATTTGTGAACAATAATCTTAAACACAGAGAAAATATTCCACCTTTAATTAAAAACGATGGGACTTATGCAATTACTGATCAAGAAAAAGCTGAACTTTTTGCACAATATTTTAGCTCAGTTTTTACAATTGATGACGGAAAACTTCCAAATTTTCAACCAAATGAAACAATACACTTGGAAAATATGCTCTTCAGTCCTAAAGATATAATAAAAGCTATAAAAAATTTGCCCAATAAACTTTCCAGATCGCCTGATTGTTTTCCAGCCTTGTTTTTAAAAAGCCTGGGTCCATGCTTAGCAGAACCATTATCTAAATTATTTCAAAAATCATTTGATAGTGGTAGTATTCCAATAGATTGGAAAACCGCTCTTGTTATTCCTCTATTTAAAAAAAGTGCAAAAAACAACAAAACAAATTATCGCCCCATATCTCTGACTTCCTTCGTCTGTAAATTAATGGAAAGGCTAGTGGTAGATGTACTTTTGTCCTTTTTTACAAATATTTTGTCAAGGTGTCAGTATGGTTTTAAGGCCAAAAGTTCAACTGTTGCACAGCTTTTAAAAACATTAGACGACTGGACGTTATCTTTACAGCACAAAAAACTAATAGATGTAATTTATCTTGATTTTGCAAAGGCCTTTGATACGGTCTCTCATCAAAAATTGCTGTTTAAATTAGAAAAATATGGCGTCACTGGAAAGTTTCTAAATTGGATTAAAGCTTTTCTTACTGGAAGAAATTTAAAGGTTGTTATAAACGATTCGGAATCTTCTTCTTACGAAGTGAAAAGTTCAGTTCCACAAGGCTCCGTTTTAGGCCCTCTGCTATTCTTAATCTACATCAACGACATTGTTGACTGCGTTATTCATTCTGAAATAAAGTTATTCGCCGACGACGCGAAGGTTTATACCAGCTTTACAAAAGAAGAAGAAGATATAGGCACAAATAATCTTCAAGACGATCTTAATCGAATTACCCAGTGGTCCAAAGATTGGCAGCTCCAGCTGGCCGAAAACAAATGTCAGGTCTTACACATTGGTACAAAAATAAGAGTAAATAAGTTTAATTATACTGTAGATGAAACTGTTCTTACTAAAACTAATCTTATAAAAGATTTAGGCGTTTTTATGTCCGAAACGTTGAAATTTTCTGATCACTGTGAAATTATTTCAAAAAAAGCTTTAAAAACTTCGGCATTAATTTTCAGAACATTTAATTCTAATTCTATTCAAAATCTTTTAAAAGGTTACATTACTTATGTAAGACCTCAGCTTGAATACGCTAGTGTAATTTGGAATCCTTATTTGCAAAAAGATATAGCTTCTTTAGAAAGAGTTCAGAAGTCGTTTACCAGAAGGTTGTTCCAGAGATGTCATTTAAAAAAGGTGTCCTATGAAGAAAGATTACAATTTTTAGGCTTGAAATCTCTCCAAGAACGACGTGGTCATCAGGATATGGTTGAGTGTTACAAAATAATTCATGATTCTAATAATGCTAATACTTATTTTACTTTTAATGAAAACCAAACAAGAGGTCACAATTATAAACTTAAACTACCAAAAAGTAGAATAAACATAAGAAAATTTTTTTTAGTAACAGAGTTATTCCCAAATGGAACAGTTTATCGCAAAACCAAGTCTCGGCTCCCTCACTAAGATTATTTAAAAAGTATCTCATTAGTGGCTCAATTTAGTGCTTAGCGTTTAAGCCTTTGAGTCACATTCTAGATTAATCCATGTCTTTGTTTTGTTTAGCGACCGTGATCGGTTCGCATTACTGTTATAACTTTTTGTTGTTGAATAATTCTAGAATAAACTTTGATTGATTTTAAATTGTCAATTATACGTTACAATTTTCAACTTAAGGTTAAAGTCTTTCAGGCTGAAATTGAGGGCGTAAGCGCTCTCCGCCAGGAAGAAATAAACAATAAATTTGCGAGCGGAAAAATTTTAAAAAAAAGTTTTCAGCGGTTATGTAACCAATTATTATTTAGTTGCGTCATGTATTTCTCTGCACGTGATATTTTCTCAAAAAACTAGTGGTTACTTTACCACTCATCTATTTTCACCCTGATAGAATTTATCTTTAGTATAAGACTTAAAAACTCTTAGTAATGTATAAATTTTATTCCTGAGTTTTTTGCTTGCGCTGTTCCATTTTCATCTGCAGTTTTTGCCATGTAAAATAGGAAATTTTATTCTTATAAGAATAATTTATAGGTTTAATTTGGAAATATAATATTAAATACAATTAATATTGGGTCTTAAAAAAATTACCTGAGTGATATGTAGCACAAAAAAAGAAACATATACCAAAAATGTATGTTTTTACAAACATTATAACTTAAATAGCAACTTAGTTATAAATGAATATTTTTTATTAGCAAAATATTAACGCATTTGGATGCATTTTGTTTAAGGAAAACTTAATGGAAACTGCTGCTTACGTTTTAATTGGTTTTAAGTTAGTAACATTATTGTTTACAGGTTTACTGCGTTTCTATGGTAAAATGTGCACCTAGGGGTATTTTATTTAGTAATTGTTATCCTTTATTTCTATCCCCCCATTTATAAAATAAACTAGACAAAATCATTTGGAAAGAAACTATTTTAAAGTTCATTATGTGTCGAGTCGACTTTCGCAAATGAAACAAGGCAAAACTTTATATAATAAATAAACAAATTTCTTAATCAACTTGGCACGAAAAAATATGGGTTCTGTGTCCCACCACCAACAAAAAATTATTAATTCATCATGATATTTTTTAAGCCCAGATTTCACATGTTACTGTTAAATAAAAAAAACCTAAAAACTTCCTTGAATAGTAACCGTTCATTTTTTTATTTTGAAGTCTTTTGGTAAATTTTAAACAACTGAGTTGAGCTGAGATTTTCAAATATTTAAAACTAACAGTTTTAATTAATTTTTAAAAGTCAAAGTATTTATTCTATAGGCAAATAAAATCTCAGTGAGCGAGCAAATTGAAATGGTTAAAGCTATACCGTAGCAATATGCAAATTTTTGCAACATGAAATATCCTACCTAATACACTGTATCCGCGACAAAAATCTGCATATTGCCACCGTACCGCTTTAACCATTTCAATTTGCTCGCTTACTGGGCACTATTCGCGCAAAAAATTAGGTATGACGGAAGTATGACATAGGTCGCACGAACGTTTCACGGTTGTAACCGAGGAAAAGGCAATTACGGGAACGGGTTAATGCTGATTGTTTTATTTACATTTTTAGTTTTAATGAATGCCTCTTGTAAAATTATGGTTGAAGCAAAAAATTATTTGAATTTAAGCTATTTTCATTATTAATTATTTTGTATAACATTTAGAAAGATCAGTAATTTAATGACAATTACTTGGTTTTGATATTTTAAGATTTTTAAGTGCTTATTGTAATTAACATAAACATATGGCATTTCTTACAAGGTCTTTTTGTTAAATATCTTTGACCACGCTCAATTAAGGCTATGAAACAAGGGTTTCATATAACACTAAAAAGTCCAATGTCGATCTGACATAGGTTTTGTATGTTCTTTTAAAATGATCGATTTTGTTGAAATAAAACATTCTAAATATCACGAATGATGTTTTTAAACTTTTTGTAGCAAATTTTTACAATGCTGAAAAAAAGTGCTCCTGAAATATGAACACATAAATTATTTTGTGTTTTTCTTTTAGGTTAATTTGTATAATTATTTTGTATAATTATTTTTAATAACAATTATAATTTTATAATTATTTCTAATAGTTATAAATATTTCTGAAAATTATACTTTTATTAAGTACTAAGCTATATTTAAGTTTAAGTTTAGCTTTTATAAGGATAAAAGCTTCTACACGCTGAGGTTTTAAAATGAGCCTTAAAATTATATGGTTTTAAGTTCCTTCCGCTCAAACGAGATTAAGATTTTTTGATTTTAGGAGCCATTGATTGGGTTTTTACATAAAAAACAATTGAAAATATACTAATTTTTATTTAAAACTTTAGAGCAATATTAAAAAAAAATTTATATAAAAATAAATGCAATTTTTATAATAAAATTTAGTAATCACCCGAAAATTGCTTAGTTTTTGAGTGTTTTTATGTGAAAAAAGCAGAGGTGTGGGTTTGTTCAAAAAAGATAATGGGCACCTTAACTAAAAGGGCCATTTAAGTTGGTAGTAACTTAACTATTTGTGTTGTTTTATTGCTTAGCTTCATGGCGCCAAAATAATATAGTATTAAAAGCTTTCACATACATTTGAAAGTCTTTATTATTTTTTTACCAATATAATCCACAATGCTACTGCCTTTGAACAAAAGAACACCAGCAAAAAAACTACGGTAAAAACCACTAAGGCGCGTACCTTAACTTTAAGGTACTATATGTACCTTATCCACTAAGGCGCTCTTTAGCCAATATAGTACTAAGGCCCCTTAGGGGATAAGGTACATACGAACCTTTAGTTAGGGGGTCCCTTAAGTTAAGTGGATTTTTGAACAATCCACCCAGCTATTCACCATTATCCGGATAATTTTAGTTATTCGACAATTTTTTTTGTCACAAATCCCTAAAACGTCGAGAATTAAAACTAACATTTATGTTGGAAGAACCCTAATAATCAGATAATATCTTTTAGAAAAAAAACCTTTTGTTTTAAAATATTGTGAATAATAATAAATATAATAATGAATAATAATAAATATAAATAACCAATACAATAACTTAAATAACATTTGCAAATAAACAAATATAAAGTTAAAACAGTGTAATTAACATTACATAAAATTTTTATTCATAAAAATAATAAAATATTTTATACTATATATGTAGAAGAGTATATATGAAAACAACATGGTGATGGTACAAAATCTTAACTGCGGTAGAATGTTTACTCGTTTACTCGTCAGATAAAAATATAACAACAACAAGAAAAATGTTTGACGAGGTAGCCGGGGAAAAAAGACAGGGAAATAGGTTTAATATCGAATTTAAAAAAATTATTTTTTAAATTTCGAAAAATAATTTGTTAAAATTTGATATTAAACCCATTTTCGTGTCTTTTTTTGCAGGTTATCATGTGAAACATTTTTCCTGTTGTTGTGATATTTTCATTTGATCGTGGTAGTATGTAAAATTCTACCGCAGTTATAAATGCCCACCACCAGTGCAACTAAAAAATTGTTTTATTTGTTTTTGTTTTAATCTAAAGGCGTTGATGGTGCAAATTTTGCCTGTTTCTAACCGCCAATAACGGCTAAAATTTACTAACTGTCGATTAAATCGACTAGTAATCGCAATGGCAGCCAAACCTATGTAAAAAATCTTTTTCAGGCGGTGCATTTCGTCGTTACTCTGACACAAAGAGCCACAATTATTATAAAATCAACATGACTCTGACTCATTTTGTTTATATTATTTGTGTGTTAAGATATACAATGAGTCACAGTTAGGAGTATTTTACGATGCATCTGACTCATTGTGTCAGAGTAACGACGATTTGGAATGCATTTGCTACGCAGGCGCCACACACAGACATTTGACAGAATAACCAAAAACTATTAATAAAGATAACACAGAAATATTAGAAACTTTTAAACAGCGTCGAGAAAAAGTTCACTAGTTCCTCAACAATTTTCCCAAGGAAAGTCTCTACTTGGTCCACTGGTTCAATGGTGGCAGCTGGCCATGCGGTTGCCCATGTCCAGTTACCATTCCAATTTTTGGTGGACCATGGCTTCCAAGTGGTGAAACGCGTTTGATTAGATATATTCCTACTCTGCCACACTTTGGTTGTGAAATTGTTGGTCCAGATCCGTGATGATGGAACTCGGGTCTTTAGGGTTGGTCTCTGAGTCAGATTGCCAATGGACCATGTCTGGTTTTTTTGTTCGGTTTTTGTGGGTCGCATTGTGGGTTTAGGTCTGGTAGTGACAGGTCTTTTGGTCAAAAGCCTAAAAATTAGGCGATTTAACAATAATTCTTTTTTTTGCAAATTTCGTTATTATTATAATTCGTTGTACACATTTTAAACAAATTATTAAAAATATTAATTTAATATTAATATAAATATAATTTGTAAAAAAAATATGATACGAAGATACTGAACACAGGGCTACTGCCCAACACAACAATGCTAGACACTAGGGTTCTGGAATAAAACAATATTGAGGTTTTTTACTCCCTAATTCAACCGATTCCTAATGCACATGAAAAATTATGGTACTGAGCAAAAATAATTAATTATTATTCCTGCCTGCACGGTGATAAAATTAATTCATAACATTTTGTTATTTTTTTTGCATGTTTTTCTTAATCTGTAGAAGGTGAAAATAAATAAATAATAAAATATAGAAAAAAACAAACGTGAATGAAACGAAAATACAAAACATTAAATTATATCTGCACTGTTTGTTTACAGTACACCCAAAAAAGTTTTAATATGATTTGTTATAATTTGATGTAAAACAAATCGTATTGATGATTGTGATATTCCCGTCTATTATTTACAAAGCTAAGTTTTCAAGCTCCAACTAGTTAATGGGGTTTTTTCATAATTCCGGCTATTTATAGCGTTCAATTCGCAGCTCCAGAGATCTGCCTTTTATTAAATATTTTTTTAAACCCCTCAGCCAAATAAGAAACTTTATGGAAAATTCACAATTGATGAAACGTAATAGTTGGTTTGTCATCCCAAGTTAATAATAATTCAGCAAAGCTATAGATCACTGTTGACTTCAGTTGATTTGTTTAGTGTAATAATTGTATCTTTCGATACATGTATGGAAAAAGTACCAAATCAAAATGATAAATTATATTTAATTAATGGTTTTAAGAAAAAATATTTATAGACCTTTTAAAATTAAATATTTATACTATTTCAAGTTGATTTACTTGATATAAAATTGTGTATAAAAAATTATTATCTGAAAAGCACGTTATTGACACTAAACTGGTTGAAAATGTCTTAAAAAATTGAATTTTTAAGTTGCAGTCGCTTTTTTTGAAAATTTTTACTGCCGAATAAAGTGTTAAAAATTTAATCTTGATCTTTTTGTAGCGGTTTATTTTCTTTTATCAGCGGGCGGGCGGTCTAATAAAAAGGGGAAAATGGTGTGGCGGACTAAATCCTCATTAGTCTGATACAATGAGTCAGAAGCGTTGTATAATACTCGTAATTGTGACTCTTTTTGTCTTAACGCATGAATATTCTAAACAAAATAAGTCAGAGTCCCGTTGATTTTATGCTGATTGTGACTTTTTGTTTCAGAGTAACGACGAAATAGTCAGCCTTTACTAAATTTTTTGTGTTTATTTGTTTTTTTTTTGTTTTTGTGATATGTTTTATAGTCTGTTTTATTTGTTTTGTTTGTTGTATACTATCCTTTCAAAATAATAAAAAAAAATTTTAATAAAAAAAGCCTGTACCGGCATCGCCGTCAAGTCTTGACCCACTGACAATTCTGATTTTTGGGCTTACTTGATTGGTCGGGGTATATGGGGTTATGAAGCTTAGAGCGGGAAACTTGGAGCCGTAAAATAATTATGGGACTTTGGATCTGAAAAATTGGACTTTAGTCAAACTAAACTTTTTTGTCTTCAATTTTGTTATTTTTTGTAAAAACCTTATTCCTGCCCCCAATTAGGGATCGACCGGGGCAGAATTTTCGCTGATGCCGGGGCCGGGGCGGGGGCCGGGTAGCGAAATTTGGATTTGCGGGGGCCGGGGCAGGCTAACAATTTTTAGAAGTTTTAGTTTTGGTCATTTTTTCAAAAAATTCAAGTTTGTTACTGTAGATTATTTGTTTTAGGTAATTAATAGTTACGTTTTAGAATTTAAGCACTTGTGTAAGTAGAAAATCCTATTTTATAGACACAAATGTTTTTTAAGGGAGAACAAAAAATTTATTTTAATTTTTTGATGTTTTTTAAACCTTAAGTTATTTTTTTACATGGTGATAGTATATACCATACACTTTTACGTAAGTAGTGGCAATATATTCAAGTTTAAAACAATATGATACTTAATCCCGCTAACCATTCTTATTACTTTTACGGAATGCTCTATAAATAAAGCAGGAGTTAAAGCAATTTTATACAGGGAGTATGTTTTGATTGAAAAAGCAAAACGTGTTAAAGGAACTAAAATTAAAATTGGTTACCAATATGAAAAAAACTTTTAATAATTTGATAATTTGATAGTAAATTTTTTTTTATATTAGAAAATTTCTTCATATGTATTTATAAATCGAATATGCTAATAATTGGTGAAATTTAACCCTAAATTTTAAGAATGTTATTTTAAAGAAGCATCTTTTTTCGAACTTGAATTACATGCCTCTACTGAACATTTTCAGGTCTAACATACAAGAGGGGTTAAAATGCACTTTTTTTATTTTAAATTGTTAGAGCGTTTTTATAAGCTTTATTATCACTTTTTTAAATTAAAAAAAAGTTATTTTAAATTCTAAAAAGTAAAAAAATTATATTGCGAATACAGGCGAATACGTTCGTTTTCTAGCTTGCTTCAAGTTACTAATTTTACTCATGTTGATCCGTGTGCGGAATTTTCGTCCTTTGCATTACGTCTTTCAACATCTCGTAGTCTACATCTCGTCTTAAAGCTCGTCCTTTAAACATCTCATCTTCGGAAAACCCATCTTTTAGATAAGATTTAGTAAACGCATTTTCAAAAAGGCGATTTTCCGCCCAAACGATAAATTTCCACTTAATTTTTAGGTTTCGTTTAGACTTGGAAAAAACTGGTGTGTTTACTCTTTAATTCAAAGAACACATCATTAAATACAAATTTACAACAATAAATGTTGCTTAATTTTTTGGGTTTGGCTTAGGCTTATTTAGTGTTTCGGTCTTTAATTTAATAAAAATTATTTAATAAAAGTTTATCATAGTAAAATTTAGCGTTTTTTTCGCGCGGTTGAAGTAAAATCGTTTTTATCATAGTAAAATTTCGCGCGGTTGAAGCAGATGGCGCTGGGAACTGGTTCGGTTTCTGCCACCAATTAAAACAGGTCTGCTTTTTGTGCGATTTCTATGAAGAACTGTTCGTTGTCTGCTCTGTGCAATCCTTATTGTTGCCAAAAGGCTGTTATTGTGCGGTTGGGAGTTTTTATTTGTCTATTTTGTCAATTGATTATGTTGTTCAATAAATCAATAACAAGGACCTAAATGAAAAAAATGGCTCCTAAGACATTTGCGTAATTCTTTCTTCTTTCCAAAGACCCATGTTTATTTTTGATCAATCAGTAACGAAGTGTAACGAGGAATATCGATTTTAAGAATTGAGCGTTAGAATAATAATAATAAGAAGAAGAAGGAGATGAACATGAATATTAAAATTTAACCACGTTCTCTAATTATGGTTGGCGCGGCGCCACGGAGCTAAATCGCCTCGTGGCGCTCCCGCGCCATTCATGATAATAAATATACTCATATTAAAGCGATTGTATTAGCTCTGTATGTAAAATTTGGTATGTTTATCACTGTCAAAAATGTTAAGAAGCGGTTTAAACTTTGCATTCATGGGGGTCCTTACCCCGGGTTGCCCCCGGGTTGCCCCCGCTTATTTAACAGCTAAATTGCCGGGCCCGGGGCCGCGGCCGGGGTAGAAAAAATTGCGTTTACCGGGGCCGAAACCGGGGCCGAAGTGGAAAAAAAGTGCCGGGGCAAGCCGGGGCCGAGGCCGGGACCCCGGTCGATCCCTACCCCCAATATCCCACAAAAAATTTTTCATCAATTTATTTTTCAGTGTTTCAGGAGATATGACCCTTTAAAAATGGCGTTTTTTTTAATAAATGTGTACTTGAAAAATTTTTCAATGGATATAAGAAAGCGCCCATTTTTTGCTTTAATTTGATACCTTGATTCTTAAAATTGATGCAGTATTTGTCGAGCAGATATTACGTTTCCCGTACAAAAAACCCTCGATTTTTTCGCTAAAATACCAAGTGAGGTTGTCGCAGGATTTCTTCCCCCCCCCTTCTTTTCCCCCCAGAAACACTATCCCGGTAAAAAGTTGTGATAGTTTTTTCCCCCCGGAAAAACTATCCCGCTTAAAAACTGGGATATTCTTTCCCCCCTCTTTGTTATATTGTTGTTCGTTTGTTATGAATTTTAGCTTGATTTTAAGGTTTTGCTTAGGCTGCTTAGGGTAATTAAGGTTTAAATAGATATCCAAATTTTTAGTGTAAATGTCCGAAAGTGTAAAGTGTCCGAACAAAAGTGTCCGAATTTTTGTTTTAGAGTAATTTCGTTTTTTTTTCTTTACATCCCTGTGAGGAATTATCTGTTTATTAAAGTTGAGAATGCTTTATTATATCATTTTTAATGATAAAATAGTAAAAATGATACAAAGTGTACTGTTTTACGACAATTTTTTAGGATGCTCTATGTACGGCTGCAATCGGGATTAAGGTTTCCCATTATTTTTTCTGCACATCGTATTTTCAGCGAAATAATCGAGGATTTTTGGCACAGAAAACGCAATATCTCGAAAAATACTTCACCAATCTTAACAATCAAGGTATAAACATAAAGTATAAATTAGCCACTTTCTTTAAGTGACTATATTGTAAAGTTTGATTGTGTACCCTATCTTTAAAGCAAAAAATTGATTTGGGGTTGGGTTAAAGTTTTGGTTAAAGTTTAGGCATATGCAAGCAACATTTCCAGTTTCAAGTTCCAGCTTTATATTTCCTCGGCCCCAACAACCATAAATATTGATTGGCAAAATATTTTTATTTCTGCTACTTTGGTTCTACATCTGTTTTTTATATTTAAGTATCTATAAAAAAGGTTTTAAATAAAAATTCATAAACCTTGTTGTTCTTTTCCCTAAATTCATCGGAATTTTCTTGAATTTTCGATTCCTGAACTCTTCAATTCTTCTAAAAAAAAAATGCAACAATATTTCATTTGCCAACAAATTTGTAGCAACATTTGTATGAAGTGAAATTGAACTCAAAAACGGCAAATTCCTTGTAAAGTTATGTAATATACATTCATAAAAAATTGTTCGTTTAAAATTAGAGTTGAAAAAAGACCCTGATAAACAAAATATCTACTTAATCTCCCAAAATAAATTAACTTACAATAAACCGCTTTTACGAGTTAGATTAATTTAAGATTTATTAATACAAGTATGCGCTAACCTAATGTATGGAAGTTGTTTATCACAAATTGAAAGTGTGAAACTTACTTTCGGGCTTTGGCTAATGTGTCTATTGGGTTCTTGGGCTTTGACTGTTGGCTGTTGTTTGGCTTGGTTGTCGTTTTTAAATTGGACAAGCCACAGTCCCAAGTTCTTACGCAGCGATTTTCAGCATTGCGAACATAACCGCTATTGCAAAAACAACCACTTTTGCACACCGCAATGCAGGCCTGTTGAAGGTTCATGTTCGCGCATGTTGTAGGACATGCAGTACCGCATGTTGAGTAGGTTTCATTGGCGGGACAAGAAGGATCTATAAAATAATTTTTTAAACTGATTTTAACACTATTGTTTGTAAATAAAGAGGAATGGATTATTTGAATTCAGCTCGTTGTGAAACAAGCAAAATTTGCAATGTAAAATCAAAAAATAATTTTAGTAAACACAGTTTCAGGATAAATCTAAAATCCTAAAATAATATTTAAGGATATATCCAAAATCGTATATTGGGTTGAAAGCGTCCAGCTAAATTTAAAAAATAAAAAAAATAGTTTAAAAAAAGAAGAAGTCTCGAAAATTCTGGAAATACGTGTTTGTTCTAAGGCCTAAAGCTTTTATACACCATTTCAGCGTCGATTTTTATTTTTAACGATTTGACCTATAAACTTTTTGATTTTACTTCTAGATAAAAAAGGTAAATTCAGCGTTTTCTTTATTCAAAGACAATTGATTTGTTTGTTTATTTCGCATAAAGCAGGATAGGCAGGGCCGATGTTATTCAGCCCTAATACCGCAACCAAATACTACACATGACAATATTAACAAAGAATACTATCACAATGCAGTGTGTCTCGGCGGGGACTCGATCCAGAGACCTTCAGTATGAAAGACTAAGCCTAAGCCACTGCGCCACAAATTAGACGTGGAACGTTCCTTTCTGAAGTAACAATTTATAAATATTGGTGAGTATAAGAGACTTTGTCAGGAAAATAACAAATGCCCATATGGTGTAGTGGTAGCGTGCTAGACTACGGTTGTCATTAGTACTAAAGCTAAAGCTAAAGTGCTTTAGTACTAAAGGGTTTTTTGGACTTAGTACTAAAGCTAAGGCGCGGCTAAACTGAAATTAGGTGGCAAAAGCTCGGCAAAAGGTATGGGCCCGGCAAAACGTTAGCTTTTGCCAGGAAAATGAAAAATCACCCAAAAATGATTGACCAAAAAATTGACCAAAAAACCAAAAAAAGTGTTCACCAATCAAAAACATGATTATTTAATGAGATTTCTATCCATGAAGTGGAAAGGTACGATGGGGTCCTTTAACCTCCAAATTTTGGACTCCCTTCTAAGACAAAAATCGAGTTCTCCTCAGAAAAGTTCTCTGTTTTTAACCTGGCTCTTCTCCAGAATTTTAAATCTGACATCTCTAAAATATTTTGTTTTGAAAACCCACATAACACACCCTGACCCTCTTTTAGATTTCAAAATTTTCCATAAATCCTTCCCAGAATTCAAGATGCAATTTACCCCCGGTAACCAACCACCGCAACCCCTTAACTCACTCTTAGCTGCCAAAAAACTATGCTTATATAAAGTTGAATATACTATATTTTTACTTTAAAAGAATCATGAGTGAATATTTTGAACAATAATACTAATTAAAACGATTAAAACGAATTTTGGTTTCAAGGTGCTATGAATATGGGGTTTTTTTTTTGTATTTCTTATTTTTGTTTAAGCATTAGAAAACACTAATTTTTTGCTTGTTTTGCTATTTTTGAGTACTTAAAATTAAAATAATCTTATTTTTACTATTTCATATGGGCATTTTGTAATATTTATTATGCAGTAAGCGTTTTTTTTTAAAAAAAAATGTTGGTTAAGTGTTTTTTTGCTTTGGATATTCATTTCAGAAAAACTATTCTTGATAGTTAACCGTTTTTGATGTATCTGTTAACATTTAAAGTTAAAACTAGAATACAGTTACAAGAACAACTTTAAAACTGTAAAATTAAACCTAAAAATAATATTTTTAAAATATAAAACTAAAACCTGAAAACTAAAATAAAAGTGAAAACCTCTTTAGTGTTGAGCTTTTACTGTAAACTTAACAATGCAATGCTAAGAATTCTCTTAAAAAAGAGATATTTTTTAAAATTTAGGAACATTTCATATTTGTCAGTTTCGCAAAAACTAAGGCTAAAGTGCTTTAGTACTAAGCCTTTTTTGGGCTTAGTACTAAAGCTAAGGCTAAATGATTTTTGAACCTTTAGTACTAAAACTAAGGCGCGGCTAAAATTAAATTTCCCGGCAATGCGCACCCGTATGCTAGACAAAAGAGAACAGCCGGTTTGTATCGCCTCCAGTAATGGGTCGTGTCATAAGTGTGCCTGTACAGCGCAGTGGGGATAACCGGGTAAAGAGGAGGTGCTTGAATTAGGAAAAACGGTTTTTACCTGCCTTCTATCTGCCTCCATCGGAAATTTTGCTGCCTTCTACCTGCCTCCTATCTGCCTCCACCCTGCCTCCTACCTGCCTCCTAACCTGTATATGCTTCAAAATAGGAGACAGGGTCACCTGCCTCCTAACCTGTATATGCTTCAAAATAGGAGACAGGGTCACCTGCCTCCTACCTGCCTCCAAAACAGTCTTACCTGCCTCCACCCTGCCTCCTACCTGCCTCCACCCTGCCTCCACCCTGCCTCCATTCTGCCTCTGATGCAGTTTTACCTGCCTCCTACCTGCCTCCAATCTTCCGAAGGAAGATTCAAGAGCCGTCCTTACCGGGATAAAACATGGATACGCAGTGCTAAAGCGAGCGGTTTGAATCTGGTATAGTTGTTTAATAACCTTGCTGAAAGCAGCTTCTTCTTAGATGGGAAGATGTGACGTGAAACGCCCCTACTTGAAGAGATAATTCATAACTACTGCCGAGTATAAGACTTTGTGAGGTAAATTACAAATGCTCATATGGTGCAGTGGTAGCGCGCCGGACTAAAAAGAACAAGCCTGGAATTGAAGAAAAGTGACCGCGGATTTGAATTCCGGTGGTGTAAATATTTTTATCTCCAAAATTCGTCTTAGGTCTAAAATTTTTTTATCTCCAAAATTCCAGTTTTAGGTCGTAACAGTAATAAAAAAATTTAAGTCGCATATTAACCTGAATTATTTTTTGTACAGTAAACATCAGCTGGACGGGTATATCGTTTAAATTTTGGATATCCTCGTTGAAGACTCATAGTTACATTAAATTCCAGAGCCATTGCTGTTTGGTTGCCCTGAAATAAAAAAAAACACTGAATTTCATTAATGCCTAAATCACATTTTTACCGAGGTTTCTGAAGGTCAAAAACAAAAACGTTTATTTTTGAGGCGATTTAAAGTCGTGTTTATTTAAAAAAATGTTTATATTTTGTTTTTATTTTAAATAGTCAAAAATATTTATAAAAATGCTACAAAAAACATCGTTTAGTTATCTAAAACCGGACTTTAACATTTGTTTTGGGTCATATTGAAAAAAGTTTTAACCGTCTTTAAATTATAAATAATTTGCCTGATTATAAATTCACATTAAGTTTTTTGTGTTTGACACTTAATAATTCATTGTGAAAAAATTTTAGATTTAAACCGATCCTCACATAAAAATTGAAACGCAAAAAATATTTAGTTTTTTTTGAAAAATATGGTCACAAACTTGTGACGGCAATTCATGCAGGCGCCGCTGCAAAGCCACTTTTGATATTAATAAAAAATTCTAAGCCATATAAAGTTGATTATTAACATAAAAAACACAATAAAACGCAACTCACTGCCAAAGCAGCCTGCGTATATTTGTCATTCTTCAATTTGCAAAACGCTCTATGATTGTCATCTTGCATAATTCTTTGTAGTTCCATTCCATAAGTTAGCCCATTTGGTGCTTTGGCTAAATTTATTAATTTCAAATTAATTAGATATTAATTTCTATGTTTCAAATAACTTCCTACAATAAGTTAAAAAATGTTAAAATTCAATTGTTCCTAATTTTAACAATGAAAAAAAATTAAAATTTTTTTTCCTATTTTCCAGTTATTTTCACCCATTTTATTTTTAAAAAATTAAATAAATGCTTCTAAATAAAACATCACTTTTGCTGTATATTATCAATGAGAAGCTTTTCGTTTTTTTTTTTTTTTTTGAATTTGAGGTTGTTTCAGCCGAGCTCGCTTAAAGCTGGAACCTGCAAGATGCATAAAAGGGGATTAAAAAAATGCCGTTAAAACTCAATTTAATCGTAAAAATAAAATGCATATAAACTCAAAAAATAAATGAAAATGTCGAAAATTGTTTATATAAAATTTTAGGTTACCCTAGGTGATAAAAAATGTTGGACACTGAATAAAATGTGTTGAAAATGATATTTTTTGGATCAGCCCTACCAAGATTAAAATGACTAAAAGTAATTTTATGGAAAAGGGAAGATTATTAATAAAGAATAGCATAAAATGATTCAATAGCCTTTTTTTTAATCAGCATGGCGGTAAAATTACATTGATTGTGATCCTAGAGGTAGTAAATGGCAACGATAAAAATCACTCATGTATATTCATATCAAAAATAATACCTTTGGTAGGTGCAAAAATAAACAGCCATTATTCAATAAAGGTTAAATTTTTTTAAATCAGCGTCTTAAGAGTTTAAAAAAATGACAAAAGTACCCGTTTTGCATTTTGGGGTGTTTGGGGTATGTTACAGTACCATAAAGCGATGTTGTATACAAATAAAAGATAATATTCAAAATTGAATACTAAGCGTTTTACAGTTATTAAAACATTTTTGTATCGCATTTTACATCCAAATAATTCATAAAGATAATGCGCTGCTCAAAAATACACTAACATCGGCTCACTAAAAGCGTGGTAACTAAAGGTAAACCCAACATGGCTGCAACAGTGGTTCATTGGATTAAAAAATGCTCCTATTAAGTAACCATTCAAATCACGGTAATCTGACGTCACTTTATTAGCCAATTAGATTTGATTTAATACGGGGTATTTGTTTGATAAAGTGACGTCATATTCTTATGATTTACGTGGTTACTTAATGGGGGCATTTTTTAATCAATGAACAACTGTTGCAGCCACGTTGTGTTTACCTTTAGGTGCTATAATACCATGCTGTCAATGTTAAAACTCATGTTAATGTTTTAATAATTTTTCTTTTTTTTGATAAAGAAATTCTTAACAAAATTCGTTGTTAATCGATATTTTAACAAATTTGTTTTAAAATTAGGATAATAAAGTCTTAACTCGTAGTTAAAAAATTTGTTAATTTCTAAATATTGTAAACGTCTTATTAACTTATATTTAAAACAGCTATATATAATTTTGTTTAAATATCAATTAACCCCATATATAATCTGGTAATACAACGAGATTTCTAAAGAAAAAATAGAAAAATTAAAACATTATTAGGAGTTTTAAAGAAACTGTTAAAAAAGCAAATAACACACACGCGTTTAGTGGACCGGCCTCTGCTCTCTTTAAAAAGTGATATAAAACTAAAAAATTATAATAAAATTAAAAATCTACCATCATAATCGACTCCGTTAGCAAACTTTTTAAGAGGAACCCATGTGCCATTTCCGTGTAACTATAAAATTAAGATTAAACAATCAATTGAGTTTTTGAGTGGTATGGTAATATATGTTCAAACAATTTGAAGAATATTAATTTTTTATCAAATACAATATACATATTTTATTTTTATATACATAAATATACAAAAATTATTCTTAAAATAGTAATTTTTTTGTGA
>JASAMX010016392.1:0-39978 GCA_030248175.1 Microlaimidae sp. YZB2_3
ATTGATGTTGATGATGATATGTTCTGGAGCTCCGGACATTTAAAGCGGAAGGAGCTCCGGAGTTCCACCCCTTAAAACAGCGATTTAAAGCTTTTTAAATCTTGAATATGTGTAAATTTATTTTATTCCCAATTTTAGAATTTTTTTGATTATTTTGCTAAGTTTTTAAAAAACATTTAGCTTACAAAAGTTTTTGAAAAAAATCATCTGAACTTACCTTCTAATTATCCTAAAATTAGTACAAAAGTAAGGCGTAGCTCCGGGAAACATCATTAGTTAAACCTAGTAACAAACCTATTTTTTTTTACTTTACGCTCCAAGTATTAATTTTCGCTGTCCAAATAATCAAAACTGTCCAACAACTCCAAGCTCCCTGTTGATGTATCATCAAATCAGTTTAAATCGCATTTTTTTGCTTTTTTTTCTAAATTATATCTTACAATATTTTATCTAAAAATATATGTATTTAGCCAATAGTTGCCATAAATATTGTGTATTGTAAGAGTCCCAACGGCTCCCTTAGTACTACGAGAGTTAACCTTTCCGTGGCTCTCCCTGTGACACACATAATGCAATTTTTGACATGGAATATATTCCCTCTACTTGTAATTCAAATTTTGAACGGTGGCACCATTTAGAGGGTGTATATTACATGGAGAAAAAATGGTAAGAGCTAAGAGCAAAAAAAAGTAAGAGGGCTATTGTAACTATTTTAGTATTTTAGGAATCAATGGAAATGGAAGTGGCATGGATACTAATAAAATTGGATAAAGCTAGAACCAGACCCTATTGCATGCTTACTACCTAGTTATTATCCTTAAATAATACTTTTAGCAATAATATTTGCAAAGGGTTCTGTTCCACAAAGGTAAGTTGAAGTTCACAAAGGAAGTACAGACCAATCAACAATCAGATGAATACTTTAGTAGTTACATATCTAAAATAATCATAACATACCTTTTTCTCAAATCCTTTAACAAGGTTGTCTTTAATCATATTATGCTGCTTTGGCCCCTATTAGTAGTGAGTGCTAATATTGTGCAAGATGAAATGAACAGCAATTTCCCTTTTATATGGGAAGATTGAGATATTTTTACAAACAAACAAACAAATTATATTTTCTGTGCTCAAACGAGTTGCCAAAGCCAAACCAAATAACAGGACATAAAAAAACAATTTTTAAAACATTTTATTAATATCACAAACTTCATATTTTAGTATGCGAAACTTCTTTAAACTTTAATCTGCGCAAAATTAAAATATATTGGGCAAAAATATTAGCGCACTTTTTTGCATAGCAAAATCCATGGTTTTGATTTGGGTTTTTTTATTAATATAATAATTTTCCAGAAATAACAACAAAAACCTCTAGCAATTAAAAATCAAAGGTTTTGATTGAAGGTCTATCAAACACAAAAAAATTTTTAATAACAAAAAACCGGTGTCAGCCGCAAATGGTTGCCCTAAAACTTCAAACTCCCCCTTGTATGTTTTGGTTTATAAACACCACTTTTCTTAACATATTATATATGTTTCATGCTAAAAATTAAATTTCCACTGGTTTAAAAAGTTAAAAAGTTGCAGTTGTCAAAAATTAATTTGGGCAGGTTTTTCAATATTATTTTCTCAGACTTGGATAATTAGATATACCCTTTTTTATATAATCATATTCCTAATACAAAATTGAATAATTATGCAATAGTTATTAAATAGTTAATAAATAGTTATTTATATAGATTTTATGAAAATCGATTATCTTGATGGTGTGTTGGTATTTGATATAATTAACAAGTTTTCAATGGACTTGATATAAGTACCCATTTAATCGCAACTATCTTTTTCTGGAAACCGTGCAAAAACTACTAAATGTACTATTACTGAACTAAACATCATATAGAGAACGACCCATCAACAGCGCAACAGCCATGGTTATAATTAAACCACACCGTACGCAAATTATTTTTTACTTGAGATTAATCCATTTCCCTTATTTTTGTCAAATTTGATTAAATAATTAGTTTAGTGTAAATTAACGCCAAATTATTGTACTTTTTAATTTACTAGCGTGAAATTTGGAGAAATTAACTTACTATTAGTTAACTTACTAGTTTAAAATTTTAGAAAATTAACTTACTAGTTATCATACTAGTTCAAAATTTTAAACCATTAACTTACTAGTTAACTTACTAGTTTAAAATTTTGGACCATTAACTTACTAGTTAACTTACTAGATTATTTTTTTACACATTAACTTACTAGTTTAAAATTTTAGACCATTAACTTTCTAGTTAACTTACTAGTTAAAAATTTGAGACCATTAACTTACTACTGTCAATAATCGACACAAAAACCCCAGTTTTTTATTGAAAATTAATTCTAACACTCTTTTTAAATGTATTCTGGAAAATTCTTGAACGTTCTATTGTTTGGCGGCGCTCATGTAGTTTTTTCAACAGGTTTAATAGACAGACAGCCACGTGTTGGTGAATTATGTCTTATAAAGGATTCAACGCCTCGTGCTGCATGGAAAATGGTTCGAGTTGAATCACTTATCAAAGGTCTTGATAATAAAATTTGATTTGTTAATGTCCAGCTACCATCAAAGAAAATTACCAGACAAGGTGTTACAGATTTAGTACCACTGGAAGCACACTTTGAAAAATTAAAACACTAAACAAAATCAAAAAAAATAACTTAGTCAGAAAAAAAGAAATAGAAATGAAAACTGTGATACAAATCGAACAATGCCTGGGGCCTGTTTCATAAAATACTGGTAAATTTTACAAGTTTGTAAAATGGAGAAAAATACAAGTTTTTAAAATTACTGACTTGTAAATTTTTAAACAAATAAAAAGATGTTTTTATATGTGTTTTTTATATAGATTTTTTAATATATAATTTAATATTAGTAATATAAATAATAATATATTTAATTTTTATATAGATTTTTTATATTTTTTATATATAGATTTTTTAATATACCTCCACAAACCAACAAAAAAAATAATTCAAATTTACAATGGTATTTTTACTTGTATTTTTACTTGTATTTTTCACTTGTATTTTCACTTGTATTCAAGTTTTTTTACAAACTTGTAAAAAAATCAAGTGAAATCGTAAAGTAAATTTAACCCTACTCCGAGTAGGGTAAATTTTTCTTTTGAGAACTTGTGAATAATTACAAGTGGCCAAAGTTTAAAACTGGAATAACTTTAAACACACAACAGCTACGTACATGAAATTTTAAATAGTTTGCACATGGCATATAATCTTTTTTTATTTCAAATTTCAACGCAAATGGTTCAGAATAAAAAAAGTTATTGATAGACTTGTAATTTACGAAGACCAGTATTTTATGAAACAGGCCCCTGGGGAGTATGTCGATAATCGACACAAAACCCCAGTTTTTTGACTGAAAATTAAATAATGCTATCACTCTTTTTAAATGTATTCTAGAAAGCTCTCGAACGTTCTATTGTTTGGCAGCGCTCATGTAGTTTTTTCGTAACGTCACCTAGTTTTTATTGGTTAATAACTTTCTGGAACTTTCTAGAACTGTGCTTTGCGAATATATAAACTAATTAAAACAGTTACCGAAAATGTATTATTATAAATCATTAAATGTTGTTATAATTGTGTTATAAATTCAAAATTATTATTTTAATAAACTTGTATTTTTACTTCCACTGCGTTTTCAACAATTAAATTAAACTGCTTTTGTTGAAGCTCAAATTTCTCGACATTTTTGAAAAAAAAAAGAATGATATTTAAAATTAACGTTTTTCTGTAAAATTGTAAAATTTTGCATTAAATTTAAATTTTTTATTTTAAATTTTTAAAAAATTACGTTGATTTTTGAAAAATTTATATTTTTCTAATTAAAAATAGCTATTTTCAGCATTATTAACAGAATATTTGGCTTGAAATGCATCACTAAATTATCACGATTCTGCAATGGATTATTTTTCTTTCTAAAACTTTAAGCATTTAAATAATTTTTTAACAAAAAGAGTACTTTTTTTCTTTTTTTTTACAGTTGAAAGGACTAAATAAGAGTTAAATAATAACAAAGGGCAGCACGGTCTGAATATTTTAAAATAGTAATTTTGTTGATTTTCAAAACCAAAAAAATTTCAAATTTTTTTTAAAAATTGTAAAATTTCATGTTCAGAAATTAAAAGTTTAGCAAAATTAAAATTCAAACTATTACATAGGTAAGAACAAAATTTAACCACAAAACAAATTACCATAGGTTTTTAGTGTCATTGAAAAATATAAAAAAAAAATTTCAAAAAAGTTGAGGGCACCAATTTCAAGAGGGTACCACAGCCACATGGATTGATCAAATTGAGCTAAATATGTCTCATTGTGATTCAAAACATCTGAAATATTACATATATTAGTTTGAACAAAATCTAAGACTATCGATCTGACAGCTTGGAAAAGCGATTTGGAATTCAGAGAGAATGCGGGTCTTAAAAACCCTAAATAAATTATAAACATGGATAGAATCAATAATTAACAAAGAAAGGTTTACAGTTACACCGATGGCCAAGATTTCAATTTACACAATTAAAATGCGAGATTATACTACACAGTAAAAGTTAAAAAAAGGAAACAATTCATATACCCTCTCAGAGTTTTGAGAACAGTTCATAATTATTTGTTTTTATCACACTTATCAATTTATTGTGAAAAGACTAAAATATAATTAAACTGACTGCAGTTTAGTTTTGGCGAGACAAAAATACAAGTCTAATAAATTTTATATATTAGTAATTTTAGCCAAAAATTTCCATTTTGACTAGTTAGTTATTTAGTCTAAACTAGTTATTTAGACCAGAAAAATCTAATCTAGTCTGCGTCTCTCTCTCTCTCTCTCTCTCTCTCTCTCTCTCTCTCTCTCTCTCTCTCTCTCTCTCTCTCTCTCTCTCTCTCTCTCTCTCTCTCTCTCTCTCTCTCTCTCTCTCTCTCTCTCTCTCTCTCTCTCTCTCTCTCTCTCTCTCTCTCTCTCTGTGTGTGTGCGCGCGTGTGTGTGTGTGTGTGTGTGTGTGTGTGTGTGTGTCTGTGTGTGTGTGTGTGTGTGTGTGTGCGTGTGTGCGTGTGCGTGTGTGTGCGTGTGTGCGTGTGTGCGTGTGTAGTTGTGTGTGTGTGCGTGTGTGCGTGTGTGCGTGCGCGCGGGTGCATGTGCGCGCGTTTTTTGTATTTTGTTGGTTTTGTGTATTTTATTTGATTATGGTTTAGATTTGGAAATAGAAATGTTCATTCAATTACAATACAACGTCTTATTTTTGAGTATTGCATTGGTGCTTATAAATATTGTGTCATTAGATACATCAAGAGGGAAAAAATCTGTAATTGAATCCAGATCAAATGAAGAAGATACAAAAAAAATAATTAAAAAAGTTAGCTCATTGCCTGAAAGAGTAGGAACCGCATTAGAAAATTCAAAAAAAGCTATAACATCTTTTCAAAAAACTCTGAAAAACAAGAAAATTATGGATATTACAAAAAAAGTACTTAAAGCAGCAAAAATGATGTCTACAGTAGCTGCGGTAAGTGCTTTAATGTTGACAATTATATCTATAATTATTATAATTATAATTATAATCGTTAATGTAATACAGAATTTATTAATAAAAACAAGACATTTGCTTCTACTACCAAGCCGGGAAAATAAAAGAATATGAGTTAAAATCAGCTAAATTTTGAGCTATGAACTAATTACTTGTGAAAGTAAAAAAAAATATTACATTAACAAATTCAGTTTTGAGCATAAATAAAGGCAGTTTTGAAACTCACTATAATACCGCCCTAATGCTAGCACAACGATTAAAGGGTTGTGATAACTGAAGTTTAGAGGACTTCTAGTATGAGGAAAAGTCTGCAATTTGACTATAGGCCTGTTCCCCTTGCTTTCTTAGTTTTTACACCTGTTCTATTAAAAAAGAGGGAACAAGGAGTAGAATGGCAGCATGCAAGAAGGTACACGGCTAATTTATTTATTTTTTATGTTTATTCAATGCATAGCCTGAGTACGATTGGTTTTATATCAAGCTGGTTAGAAAATATAATGGGTTCTAATAACACACCACAAATGTTTTTTTTTTGTTTTTTTTTCTATCTCATTTTTTTGATGTAAATTTTTCGGTTCAAATTAAAAAAATGAGTTTTATAGAAAAATAGCAGCACAAAAAACCTTTTATAATTAATTAAAATGAATAGGCAATAATTTAAATTATAAAAACGCTGTGAAAATATATGTCACAGGACTTGAAAAAATTTTAAAACCAAATAATCAAAATAATTTTTACAAATTTGTTAACAGTAATTGTTGATAAGTGGTTTAAACAGGAGGTTAAAAGTGAGTAAAACGCTAATATTACGTACGGTTGATTCAAATCCACCTGATACTTTAATTAAAAAAATATATTTATCTTCTTATTTAAATGCGGAAAGTTTGGTACCGTTGTGTTAAGAAAAAAATCAGATTTTGTTTGGAATACAAATTTTGAAGGTACCAATTGAGCAACTCTGCTATTTTTAATTATTCTCCTATGGGTTTTCAAATTGTTTGCCATATTGGTTTTTTGCTAAAACAACTTTGCTTCCAAAATTTTATTTGAGCAATAGGTTATTAAAGAATTTGGAATTATAATAATAATAATAATATGTTTATTGCTTTACCGGTAAATTATACATGAAAAAACAACATGATTATACACTTACGCACAAAATGAAAACGTTAAAAAAACGAAACATACAGAACTCACAAAATAAAACAAAAATAATCGTAATAATAGTCACAAAAAACTTGTAAATAACATTTAGTACACAACACAAAATTTATTTATATTACAGTTATTCAATTTTAAACGAAAGGAATATAGAGACTTGGCCATCACAACTTCTGAAAGCAAATTGTTCCAAGGTTGAATGACTCTTAAACTAAAAAAATATTTGGGTGCGTCGATTTTAGGATTCTCAATAATCAATAATTTTTTGCCGTTATTTCTAGTTTTTCAGAATTTTTCAGAAGCTGATAGCGTAAAAAATTCTTCAGAATTTATATCGACCAAGTTGTGTAATATTTTGTATGTGTTAATTAAGTCAAATTTGAGTCGTCTTAGTTTGAGGCTTTCCAAATTTAGCTTGTTTAGACGTTCAGTGTAAGAAATTTTGGACAAACCGCATCGATAAAAAAGGCGCCTTGTAAATGTACGTTGAACTTTTTTAAGAAGATTTATGTTTTTATTAGGGGGGAAGCCCAAACTGACATTTCATATTTGACTAAAGGTCGCACAAAGCTGAAATAACCTTTAAGTAGAACAGATATATTTTTACTTTTAAAAACTCTAAAAAGGATTGCCACAGGAGATAAGGCTTTAGTGGCTATTTTAAAGAAATGCTCGCTAAATTTAACAATTTTTGAAATATGAATTTTTAAATCTTTAACAGAATGTACATGGTCAAGTTGGGTATTCTCTAAACTGTAATTAAACTCCGGATTTTTGGTTCATAAATATAGGACTTGGCATTTCTCAAAAGTAACTGTGAGTTGCCAGTCACTTGACCACTTATTAAATTGTTTGAGTTGCGCTCAAACGATTTTTATGTTTTTACGGCCCATAGGAGTTTTAGGTCAAAAAAAAATTAAAATTAATAGCAAAATCTACTTTGTAAATAAACATTTCTTCTTCTTCTTCTTCTCTTGCGCAAAACATTGCTAACACAAAAAAATTAAGTGATTTTTTTAATTCTTTTACTAATGTAAATTACCCTACTAATTTACTGGGTGATTTAATGCACCAATATTAAGTGGCAAATTCCTTGCTTACTACCTAATGCTGATAAAATTCATAATATCTTTTTAAATAGTGTATTAGAAAATGGTTTCTGTCAATATGTTGATTTTCTAATTCGACTGTTTAACAACAGTGTTTTGGATTTACTATTTTGCAACCAGTCTAATATTATACTTAATGTTTCAGATTTTATACCGTTAAATAATTGTTGTGATCATGAATCAGTAGATTTTGCTATTAATTTTATTTTTTTTCGACCTAAAACTCCTATGGGCCATAAAAACATAAAAATCGTTTGTGCGCAACTCAAACAATTTTATAAGTGGTCAAGTGACTGGCAACTCACAGTTACTTTTGAGAAATGCCAAGTCCTATATTAAGGAACCAAAAATCCGGAGTTTAATTACAGTTTAGAGAATACCCAACTTGACCATGTACATTCTGTTAAAGATTTAAAAATTCATATTTCAAAAATTGTTAAATTTAGCGCGCATTTTTATAAAATAGCCGCTAAAGCCTTATCTCCTGTGGCAATCCTTTTTAGAGTTTTTAAAAGTAAAAATATATCTGTTCTACTTAAAGGTTATTTCAGCTTTGTGCGACCTTTAGTCAAATATGAAATGTCAGTTTGGGCTTCCCACCTAATAAAAACATAAATCTTCTTGAAAAAGTTCAACGTACATTTACAAGGCGCCTTTTTTATCGATGCGTTTTGTCCAAAATTTCTTACACTGAACGTCTAAACAAGCTAAATTTGGAAAGCCTAAAACTAAGACGACTCAAATTTGACTTAATTAACACATACAAAATATTACACAACTTGGTCGATATAAATTCTGAATAATTTTTTACGCTATCAGCTTCTGAAAAATTCTGAAAAACTAGAAATAACGGCAAAAAATTGTTGATTATTGAGAATCCTAAAATCGACGCACCCAAATATTTTTTTAGTTTAAGAGTCATTCAACCTTGGAACAATTTGCCTTCAGAAGTTGTGATGGCCAAGTCTCTATATTCCTTTTGTTTAAAACTGAATAACTGTAATATAAATAAATTTTGTGTTGTGTACTAAATGTTATTTACAAGTTTTTTGTGACTATTATTACGATTATTTTTGTTTTATTTTGTGAGTTCTGTATGTTTCGTTTTTTAACGTTTTCATTTTGTGCGTAAGTGTATAATCATGTTTTTTCATGTATAATTTACCGGTACAGCAATAAACATATTATTATTATTATTATAATTCCAAATTCTTTAATAACCTATTGCTCAAATAAAATTTTGGAAGCAAAGTTGTTTTAGCAAAAAACCAATATGGCAAACAATTTGAAAACCCATAGGAGAATAATTAAAAATAGCAGAGTTGCTCAATTGGTACCTTCAAAATTTGTATTCCAAACAAAAGCTGATTTTTTTCTTCACACAACGGTACCAAACTTTCTGCATTTAAATAAGAAGATAAATATATATTTATAATTAAAGTATCAGGTGGATTTGAATCAACCGTACGTAATATTAGCGTTTTACTCACTTTTAACCTCCTGCTTAAACCACTTATCAACAATGTAAAAGTAAGCCCTCAAACAGTCTAAACGCTGCTGCACATGATCAAACACAAAAAAGAAGGGCTGTTGTCCAAACAGGATCTTCTCTTTTCACCTAGGTGTAGATTAGTCGTCACATCGCTAAAGGGCAGGCATGAAAACCTACCTTTATCTTTGCTCCTGCATTCTTGGCAATGTATACCGACCGAGCTTAAGAAGTGTATATAAAGTGGTGAATTTAGATTTAATGCTATTAGGGTTTATTGGCTGAGTGGTTAGGACTTAGAGCTTCGGGCCCAAATCCGCCACTCTATCGGTGTAGGTTCGAGTCTGACCAAAAGATCAAGTGTTTTACTTTAGATATTTTTTTCTCTTTTTTTATCATAGGCAAATAAAATCTAGCAGACCTCGATAATCGCAGTATCAAAACGACTATTTAATAACAAAAACATTTAAAATTTTTAACGAAAACGATTTGATAAAAGATCAAAACTCAAATTTTAAAAATTATTTATCAAATTATTCAATTTAGAACTCAAATGCAAATTTTTAGAACTAAAATTGGATAATTTTTGCATATTTTGTGAAAGGGTCGAATTAAAAAAAATCTGTGTTCTTTGTTGCTTAAAAAACGTTATAACCGCTCAGCCAGATATAATTTAACCATAATTTAATTTATTGTTTTTTTATAAAAAATGTATATTATTCAAAAAACACTAAATCAAAAATAACAATAATGTAATATTTTTAGTATTGTATTTTACTAATGCATTGTATTTTTGAAATATGTTTCATTGGTATCATCACATGATATTGGACGATCGAGATTTTTTTAGAAAAATAAATGTCAACAATAAATTAGCAGGTCAAAATACCTTTATTAAAATTTAATTAGAAAATATCGCTTGTCAAAACATAACTGTGGTGTTCTTTTTTTAATTTTTTAATGTTGTATTTATGCTTATTGGTTAACATTTTTGTATTTAGATATATATTTTATTTGCGCAAAAATTGCTATGAACAAAGTGTTTTTGACCTCAGGAACTTGTTATAAAAACTTAACAAAACTTAGAGGAATGGCCCAATAACTTATACCTTAATTGAGTTTTCAACAGGAGAAACAAGAAGTAGCTGTAATAGTTGCATTTTGTTGGTGCTTTTTTAAAATTTTATTATTTGGTAAAATAATACAAAATATTGTTTGCATATTTACGTATTAATTGGTTAACTATTAATTTTTGGTAACTATAAATTACCAAATCAATTGAGAGAGCATAAACAAATTCCTAAAGTGGCTATTTATTTTATTGCTTAAATTCATTTTAAGGCTTTGGCTCCACTTGGAATTGCTTTGGACATTGTTTTGATGTTTTTACCAGAACAACCGTCACAAGAAGTCTTGATGCTGAAAGAGGTTTTGAATTTTATTTGTCATATGTTAATCCGCAATGTTACTTGATCTAATTTCATCATGGATGGCGCAGGGGCGCCATGACGTGACCACCATAGCTGTTACAAGGGATCAATGGGGGAATGTTTTTGGTGATATCAGGGCCAGGGCTGGGGCGGGGGTAGTGAAATTTGGATAAGCCAGGGCCAGGGTTGGAATAGAAGATTTTGCACCAGCCGAGGCCGGGGCAGAAATCGGGGACGGCGCCAGAGCCGTTGCTCTGTACTCTAAAACGTACCCGCATAGGAAGCAAGTTTTATCTCCAGGTGAAACGATGTGAAGGGTATTCTTTGATTGGCCAGTCATACTAAGAAGGCGGGCTCTTTTGAAAAAGCGTTAAGCGCTTTAATACCCAAACCAATTACCTGTAATGTGGGCAGGTTAATCTACCTGCATACCACTCTCTTAAATTAGTTTGTAACTTTTTAGGAACCAAACTACTAATTAATTCCTTGAAAAGAAACCAGTCAAAAAGTTGGTAGATTTTTTACTAATTTGATTAGTTAAATAAATTTAGGAAAAATTTATTACTAAAGTGATCGATAATAAGCTATTACTAAACAATTTAGCAGGTTAATTTACTAAAGTAATTTGGAAAAATTTTCTGTCTTTTATTTATAAATCAATCTCTTTCAAAATATTGTAGTTGTTAACTTTTAAAAAATAGTAAATTTTAAAAAGTAGTTAGTAGTTAGAATAGGAAAATATGTAGTAAGTTTTTACAAACAAAACTACTAATTAATTCCTTGAAAAGACAACAGTCAAGAAGTTAATAGAATTGTTACTAATTCGATTAATTAAATAAATTTAGAAAAAATTTATTACTAAAGTGATAGATAATAAACTATTACTAAACAATTTAGAAGGTTAATTTACTAAGTAATTTCTAACAATTTTTTGTCTTTTATTTATAAATCAATCGCAATTTTGTTATTTTGCCCCATATAAAAATTCTCAGTATCCTAAATCGATTAAATTTAGGACAATTTGCGATTTAAAAAAGAGCATTTTAAAAGCACACTGTTTGGAATTCTGGCTATATCCACAAATTATCAATTTAGCGTTTTTAAACTAAAAATTTGAACAATTTACCCATCACCCCTTTTGAAAAAAGCGTCTTTTTACTCTGGCCTTTGGGTGTGTATTGGGGTGCAGGAACACATAATCCAAGGTCCAAATAATCCAAGTAACTAGGTCCAAATAATCCAAGCCTAGGGAAAAATAATCCACGGTCACTAGGTCCAAATAATCCAAGGTAGGTACAAATAATCCAAACAAGAGCGCTGCGAGTTGGATTATTTTTTCGCACTTGAGCTCATATTTAATTTATGCAAATTTTTAATCTATTTCAAATTTATTTCAAATTGCAAATTGCTATTTCAAAAAATCGCGTTGGCAGCAATGAATTTCGCATTTCGAGCTACAGTTTAACAATAATTGGATAGATTTTTAGAAGTTTCTCAAAAATTCTTTAAAAATATAAATATTTTTTCATTTAAAATGGACACACAAACTTCACCTTAAGAATATTTTCTATAATCAATCAATCAATCAAAATCAAGATTTAGGTTTTGTCTATCCACTGAAAATTTTTAAGTGAAAAAATTATTTGTTAGGGTATCTGATTTAATTTCGGCCAGGCCTTAATTTTGGCAAACAATTTAGGGTGTTAGAAAATTGGCTTATTTTTAAAACGCAAAAGAACTAGCACAAAAGTAACTGTATGAATGTTGAATAAAGTGTTTTTGCAAAAGTTTTTTATTGGTGTTATTAGGCATTATCAACATTTTCATACAGAAAGTGAATTTATTGTGATTTTCTTGATTTTTGCTTTGTATTTAAACTGCATCAAATTTAGAACAAAGCAAAATAACTTCTATTTAAGGCTAAAAAAAATAAGTTATATGTACCAGGAACAATACCTAGGAATAAATTTGCAACCTTTAAAAATATTTATCTTACGTTTTAGCAATAGTTATAGCCAGTTTTTTCTAGGTGGTTGAAGTTAATGACACGTGCCTTAAATTCGGCCACTATAAAAAAGTTTAAACCTCCACTGATTTTTAAGTGTAACAGAAATTTTGAAATTTTGCACTGGAATAACAAAAATAGCTGTCTTTTGATTTTTAGACAAATCCTGGCTCGATTGGAAGAGCCAGAAAAAACTTATTCAAAAAAATCAAAAAAGGTGGCCCAAAGTTGTCGATTTTCCGTTATTTTGAAGTATTCTTTTACAAAACTGTTAGCAAAATGTTTATGAAAGTTATATTTTTGTACACTGGGCTTCCAAATTAAATTTAAAAAGTCCGATCTTCCAAAAGTCCGAATTCTTATAGATATGGAAGGTTAATGACAGATCTTAATGTTAATAATGTTTCTGCCCTCGAACATGCTCCAGAACTCCGGAAATTTAAATTGAGAAGAGCTCTGGAGCTTTATTGATAGAATTAGTACAAAAATAGAGCGGAGCTCCAAAGGTTTTGCTGGATTAAAATGTTAAAAAAGAGGCATAGAAAGCTTGACATTCACAGTCTTAGTGTCTATATTACTCTCTTAAAATAGTTAGTAACTTTTTACGAACAAAACTACTAATTAATTCCTTGAGAAGGAACGAGTCAAAAAATTAGTAGATTTTTTACTAATTCAAGTAATTAAGTAAATATATGAAAAATTTATGACCGAAGTTAGTAGATTATATGCGTTTACTAAACAATTTAGTAGATTATTTTACCAAGTAATCAGTAACAATTTCTTGCCTTTTTTTAATTAATCAATCAAATTTTGTTATTCCGACATTTTAAAAAAATTCAAACTATCCCAAATCAATAAAATTTAAAAAGATTGCGGTTAAATAGGTTTATCGTAAGGGCATGTTGTTAGGATCATGATTACTCAAATTTACAAATTAAAAATAAAATTTACAAATTAAGAATAAAAATTCAGAATTCACAAATCGAAAATACATAAAAATAGATCAAATGATAAAATAAGTTGAATAAAACAAATAATTTCTAAAGGTACTGTAACAAAGAAAATGAAGTGTAATTGCCGCATTTTCACCACACGAAATTGGCGTTTTGAAAGATGAAGATAACACAGATTAGCAACAACTAAAACCCTGTTGCAGAAACTAATTATAAATCTGCAACCAAAGCCTTAGCTTATATGCATATACTGTGTGAAAAATTCGTCGTGAGCTTCTTGGTTTGACCTTGATGCGCCAATTATAATATCTATTTACTTAATGCACAAAATTTTTAACAAAAATTATAAAAATAAAAGATTTAATCATAACCAATTCAGTGTTTTTAAACAGATTTATATTTATAGCGTCGTTGGAGGCGTTGTATCATTGAAAAATTTTAATAATTGCTTCTCAACAAAAAGATTTAATGGCGGCAGATCCAGTGTAAAACATGCCAATAAAAAGTAATTTTTAACGAAAAAGTTACACTCAAAACTTTAGGTGTAGTTACTTGCGGATCGATTAAATTTAAAAATTTTTTTTTCAAAATTTCTAAACTTCTTATTTAAGACTTTATTTTTGCAGGAACTAATATTTGATTAAAAAGGAAAACAAAGGTGGTCACTATTTGCGTTTGGTTTCCCCACTAGTTAAAACTGTTATTTAACAACTCAAAAAGGAAATCAGCTGATTAGGTGTCTCTTGTTTTTTCAACGCGCTGAGCAAATTTTGGTTTTTTGACGAAAAAAACATGCAGTTTGTATGCGTTCCTCTTTTCTCAACACGTCCAGTCAAGAATAATCAAAAGGCAATGAAACTTGACACATCATAAACGCTTTTTTCATAAACAAACAACTCACAGCCCTGTTTTTTGGTCACATTTTAATAGAAATAAAGACGACCAAGGCGTTTGTTTGCTTTGCAAACATTTTTGTCACACCAAATGTTTCACTACATAATAATGTTATGTTTTTGGACGCAATACAAAAAAAATTATTCAAAAAATCGAAATTCATTACATCAAATAAATCTTTTACATTTGTAACGTTTTAGAGTTTCCATAAAATAGATGTAATAAATTTTTACGCTGAGAATTTAAAACATTTGTTTGTGCCTACTTGTGGAGCCATGTTTACTTGGTAAGGTATTATTTAAAAATATTTGTTTAAAAAAACGATCTAAGACTTTTTTGGATTGACAAAATCAAAGGAACAGTCATTAAAACTATCCCCTTTCCTGTATACCTTTCCAAATAAAGAAATAAAATAAGATAAGATTATGAGAACGAGCGCCACACATAAAAGTTTACCACAAAAATGACAAAGCCAACTTTTTTCTTTAAAATAGTCCTATTAATTAATTACTAGTCGAAATCTAAAATTTAAAATTTTGGCTACATAGGCTTGTTTTCTGCAAAATATTTTATAATTATCTAAACATGTCGTCCGCCGTCCGGCGACACTTCCCCCTTATCACTGGCTGTGCACCAACCCCCACTCCCTCTTTTCTTTTGTGGTACTCCCGCCGGAAAATAAAACAAAATTTTAAAATATATTTGCACTTTTACCTATTTGTGTGATTTTTTTTACAGAATTTAACGTATCTTTGCGAAAATTAAAACCATATAACCCCTATTTTTACTTAAAATTGTTGCCGTTTTTTTTCGTTTTTTTTTGTTTTTTTTTATTGCAGATCGCTGACTAAAAAACTTGCTCTGTGCCCCACCCCCATTTTAGAAAAATCTCGTTTAAACGCCCGGAGGCATGGCACAGAACGATCATAGAAGATTCTTAAAATATTAAAATAGTACATCAAAAAGAGGTAATTTTAGCCAAAATTAGTAGCTTAAAGCATGAACAAAATATTCGACTCTCAAGTGTTGTTATAAAATAAAAATTAAGAAAGTATGAGTTTTATAATATCATTTTTTTTTCATTTTAAAGATACAAAATTTCAGGAATAAATTTAATTAAACCTTGAAATACTTACCTGAGACGATTTTAATCAAAAATTTACAAAATATACAATTAAACCGGTCCAAAATTTAAAAATTTCTTTTTTTACTTTTTGAACACAACCAACATTAAACAAAAAATTACAAAAAATAACTCTAAATTTGGAAAAAAACAGCCATACACGTTAAAGATAGGAGTCAATATGGCCGAAATTCAAAATAGAGGTTTGAATTGTCATGTGAACAAGATGTTTATAGCAAAATTCGTCATCTTACGAAAAAGTTAGTAAAAAGTTACTAAGCACTTAGTAACACATATTCTACTAAAAAAATTAGTTACGTTTTTTTACTAACTGTTTTAAGAGAGTAAGTTTAATTTCAAGAATTTAATTTAAGAGTTTTTAATTTAAAAATTTGATAATTTAACAGTTTCAAAGATTTAATTTCAATATAATTTTAATATACAAATTTAGATTTGTCATATTCATTCCTAGTTTAATACGATAATTTCAGAATTAATGTGCAATGTTTATTTTGGAATTTTAATACTATTAATTCCTCTTATTAAACTGTTCCTAAACTATGTACTACATTAATAGGATATTGGATTTTATGCAAAAAAAACTTGTTTCTTGTCATTATGATTTTATATTGATCTTTGTATAAAAATAAAAATTTTAAAAAAATAAAGAATTTATAATTAAAAAAATTATTATTAAAACGAATTAAAATATGTAAAATGTTATTTTGGATTATTTGGACCTAGTGAAACATTTGTTTGGCTTATTTGTTCGCACTTGGCAGGCGCTGACGCGGCGAATTTGGATTATTTTTTCGCATTTGGGAACAAATAATCCAGGAGGCGCTGGATTATTTGGACCTTGGATTATTTGTTCGCACACTCGTGTATTGCTGGGAAATTTCACTTTAGCCGCGCCTTAGTACTAAATGTCCAAAAATTTTTTGGCCTTAGCTTTAGTACCCAGCCAAAAAATTATTATTAAAGCAACTTAGCCTTAGCTTTTGCCAAACCAAAAAATACGAACATTTTGATAAATTTTAAACATTGTCGCTTTTTTAAGATAATTTTTAGCTTTACACTGTTCAGTTTACATTAAAAAAACTCAACATTGAAGACGTCTCTAACGTTTATTAGTTTTATTTTTATAACATTATTTTTACGGTTAATTTTCCAGGTTTAAAGTAGGCCTTGTACTGTATTGCAGTTTTAACTTTAAATGTAAAAATCATCAAAACTAACAAGAGGATTTTTCTATAATGAATATCAAAAGCAAAAAAAAAACATTTAACCACATTTTTTATCGAATAAAAATCACCATATGAAGAAGCTACATAAAATTATTTAAATAATAAGCGTCTAAATCATACTTAAAAAAAGTAAAAAAAATCAGTCGTTTTAATTCTTACATAAAAATTAAAAAAACGCCATACTAACCAAAAAACGCCATAAAAAATTCCATACTTACAACCTTAAAGGTGCAGTATACTAAATCATGGTGTATTTTTTATTGTTGTTTAATTAAAACTAATCGATGTATCAGATCACACTGTGAAAACAATTGTATACAAAAAAATTAATTCTCAACGGTTAACAAATTATTAACAAGAATACCGCTTGGTGATATCCATTGTGTTTTTTATGCACCATTTTTCAAAATAAAACATTTCTACTAAACCGATATTTAACTTCATAGAATTTATGCTAGAGTACCCAAAAGCTTAAATTTTATATTTGGTTCAATTACGAAAAGTATTAGATGAATAATGCCATTTTAAAAAATATCATATTACAAATATAACGTTTGGTGTTTGGTTTATGGTGTGTTTTAGAAGATTTTTATCATTGCAAAATGTAAAACTTAAAGAAGTGAAGTCTATTTTATAGGCAGTTCACTGTTTTTAAAGTAAAATTTTAAATAGTTAAATAGTTTTTAAAACTAAAGATTTTTCGTACCCTAGCATGATTTTTACTATGTTTTATATTAATATACTTCCAATAAAAAAGTTATCTTTTAAAAAATGGTGTATAAAATCAACATTGGAAATAACCTAGTAGTATTCTTGTTAATAACTCATTAACCGTTCGGAATCAATTTTCGGCGTAATAAAATTTTTTTCTCAGTGTGACCTAATACATTAATTAATATTAATTAAAACGCAAAATAAAATACACCATGAATTAGTATAATGCACTTTTAAAACCAAAAGTCATTTTAATCAATGTATGAGTCGCTCACTGTTTCTCAATTTTGCTTCCACATATGATTGTCAATAGTTATCAGTGTACCCTCTTTGCAAAAAACCTTTATTCAGAACTAGTCTACACGTTTGCTACTTTTCGGCTTTGCAAAAATGAATGCATGAATGTTTAAGTATGAATAAAAATTTTAAAGTATTTTTTTAGTATTTTTTTGCAAAAAAGGCCAAAGTATTTAGAAATTTTGAGAAGCATTTTAATAGAATTCAATTTGATGCGATTATTATCTCGATTATTTTATTAGTATTTTATTCAATTATAGAATTTGGTATTTTTTTAACCCTCAGTCTAGTTTTTTTTTGATTTATCGCTACCATGAAGTAGCAATAAATCAAAAAAAGAACGTGTTTTAGCAAAACCTTTGAAAATTTTATTTTAAAATAATATAGCGTGTTCCAAACGGCCTTAAAATTTTGATAATACTTTGAAACTGCAAATTTGGTCTACAAATGAGAAAATTCTCATTTTGGAGAACTGCCTACCAGTCTATTTATAATTATTTGGAATGGCTTAAACATTACTGAAATTTACAACATCTTCTTACAAATGAAAATTATGCACTGTTTATTTAATTTTTATTTAAAATTATAATAATTATTTATAATTCTGTTTACTTTTTAAAAAATATTCGCAATCGATTTTTTTATTGCATTATTGTTATAATTGTTGCAAATAAAAAAATGAAATTAAAATTATTAAAAAAGCAAACTGCAAATCAACTTATCATTGTAAGAAACAGTCATTTTCATCATACTACGGTCATTTTTGAAATTAATATTTGTTTACGAATTTTATGCAAAAAACCCACAGCTTGTTAGATTCGTCGCTTCCAGATAGCCTTTGGGTTTAATATTACTTTTTAAACACGTCAAATTAAATAAGTTTAAAAGCGTATTATATTATGGTTGAAGTATATTTGGATGACCTCTTAAGTTTGGATAGCAGACATGAGCGAATCAATTAAAAAAAATTTTTTTGAAGTTTTTTTTAAATGAAGTAGAACGCAAAATTTTTTTTAATTCCCATCAATTTAGAGCAATAATGCCAAAAACCTGCCAAAAAATTTTTAAAAAAGCAATAATTAAATAGGAATAAAATAGACACTTTTAAACTGTAAGTTTGGCAAAATAATCAACATTAGTAAAATAATTCAGTATAACACTTTTTCTAAATTAACGGAAAATTTTCATATTATTTAATATCCAAAATAAGACATCTATTCAATTCATTCAAGAAGTCACAAATTATTACTTTTTTAAGTTTCAGGGTTTTTTAGTTTACATATAATTAATATTAATATTAATTCATGCGTATGTCATCGCTTTTATCAATATTTATTTGTATATTATAACAAAATGTTTTAAGTTGATATATTTAAAACTTGTTGCAATTTCCCATAAATGGTTAAAATAAATAGTGTATAACAAATTCAAAGTATATACGTCATTTTTTTAGTTTAATCTAAAAGATAGTACTTTTTAAAATAATTAAAGATGTATAATGATTCCTAAATGTAGTAGGGTATCTGACTTAATTTCGGCCAGGCCTTAGTTTTGGCCATCAATTCAGAATGTTAAAAAATTGGCTTATTTTTAAAACACAAAAGAACTAGCACAAAAGTAACTGGATTATTGTCGAATAAAGTGTTTTTGCAAAAGTTTTTTTATTTTTGTTATTCTGCATTATCAACATTTTCATACAAAAAGTAAACTTTTTGTGATTTTCTTAATTTTTGCGTTGTGTTTAAACTGCATCAAATTTAGAACGAAGCACAATATAACCTTAAAATATCTTCTATTCAAGGCTCAAAATTGTTAATTTTTATGTTTTGATATTTTCTTCAAAATCACTTTTTAACGCGTTTAACTCATTGCGCATTTTAAGATTCCGTTAATTTCGGCCGCCTTAAAATTTAGGTGAAAGAACCTGCCGTTTTTTACTGTTTTTATATATCATCGTACTACTGTATTTATAAAATTTTGTTTTGCTCGTTTGATCTTTTTTGACCTTTTTTAAGCAAAAAATAAAAATTCAACAAAAAATACAGGTTATTAAAACTTGTGTTTTTAAAGTTTTGACATAATTATTTAAAGTCTTGCTAATAACTATTAAAGTTTGCAAACGGGAAAAATTAAGTTATATGTACCAAGAACAATACCTAAGGATAAATTTGCAACCTTTAAAAATTTTTATTGTGCAGTTTGGAAATACTTATAGCTAGTTTTTTCTAAGTGGCCGAAGTTAATAGCTCGCGCCTTAATTTCGTCCACTATAAAAAAAACTTTGAACCTCCACTGATCTTTAAGTGTAACAGAAATTTTAAAATTAAAATAAGTTAAAAAATCCCATTATTAAAACAAAACAGGCATTTAAAATTTATATTAGATGACTATTTAAACGTATAGTAAATGTGTAAAAAAATTTTGATAAAACTACTATATTGGACGGAAAAGAATAACAAAAACCTTTTTGTAAATCGTGTATTCACACAATTTACAAAAGGTTTTTGTTACATCAAGCTTATATTTTAGACCGATAATCTTAACCCTCTTACCCCTGGTGTAGTATCATTATTTATAACAAAAGACGTTTTTGGGTCAAAATACGTTTTTGGTGTTTGGCGAGTTTTAAGTTTTTCCAGACCAAAATCAGCTAACCTGGTTTCATAATCGACATTTGGAAAGAAAACCTTAAGTACAACCTTTTCGTAAACTTTTTTGCACATATTTAATGTATATTTAAGTGTTTTTTGTACATATATAACTGGCTTGAGGATTTTTATCTTTAAGGTGTCAACGTGTAATAATCGAGAAGGATGAATTCTGCTTAAATAACAATAACTATTTCTATTCTGATTTTGCATATTTTACACTTTTATTTATTTTGTACATAAATGATTTACCACAATCTCTAGGGCCCAATTCTAACATTAACAATGATAGCTTATGATACTTTTTTTACAAAAAATGATTTCCAACTTTTTTATATAGCTTTTTCAAATGGTCTTCTGACTGGCAACAAAATATTGCCATCAAAAAATGCAATGTTTTGGCTGTTGGAGCAAATAAATCTAATTTAAAGGATTTGGGAATTATAATATCTAAAGATCTTAAATTTTCTACATATTGTTCAGAAATATTGGGCTAAAGCTCTAAACAGAATTAGATTTTTTAATACAAAAAACATGGCACTGTTGTTAAAAGCGTGCAAAATTTATAATTGAATTGTCAAATTGTCAAATTTGAATCAATCCTATGTTTGGTCTTTGTTTTACCAAAAAGACATCGATTGCATTGAATATGTGCAAAAATCGTTTACAAAAAGTTTGTACCTACGGTTCTCTTTTCAAAATGTCGATTATGAAACCAGGTTAGCTGATTTAGGTCTGAAAAAACTTAAAAGTCGCCGATTAAAAACGAATTTAAAAATGTGTTTTAAAATAATTAATGGGTTAGTAGATATTGACCCAAAAACGTTTTTGTTTTGTTATAAATAATGATACTCGCAGCAGGGGTAACAGAATTAAAATTATTGGTCTTCACGCACTTCAACTTTATAAGCGCACGTTTTTAATTGATTCGCTCATGTCTGCCGTCCAAGCTTAGGTCATCCAATTATAATTCAACCATAATATAATCATAAATATATAATAATATATTAAGAAAAATTATGTCACTCAGTCTCAGAAGCGAAACAAATTGTTGTCATTTTTTGAGCACTGCCATTAATTGTTGTGCGCATAAAATGGCAAAACAACTGCTATTATTGAGGCATGAGTCATGTAAATGGGCACTGCTCAAAATGTGGCAGTCTTTTTGCCCATATTCTAGCATGCTAACTCGAACGCACTGCATTTTGAAGCACACTGCACTTTTTTAGCTATTTTATACGCATATATGCGCATAAAATGGCACAACCGCAGGAAACAAAAAAAATAAACCCACTTAAAAACCACTATTTAGTTTTTACACTATACAAACTTTTAGTATAGACATACAAAAATAAAATCCAATACAATACACAAAAAATCTATTTATGTATTGCATTGGATTTTATTTTTGTATGTCTATACTAAAAGTTTGTATTTTTGTGTACAGTGTGCAAAGAAGTACTGGTTTTTTAGTGGGTTTATTTTTTTTGTTTCCCGCGGTTGTGCCATTTTATGTGTAGTATATGCGCATATATGCGCATAAAATTGCTTAAAAAGTGCAGTGTGCTTCAAAATGCAGTGCGTTCGACTTAGCATGCAAGTATATGCACAAAAACACTGCTACATTTTGAGCAGTGCCCATTTACACGACACATGCCTCAATAAGAGCAGTTGTTTTGCCATTTTTTGCGCACAACAATTAATGGCAGTGCTCAAAAAATGACACCACATCGTTTCGCTTCTGATACTGAGTGACATATTTTTCCTTAATATATTATATATTTTTAATAATTACAATTTGAAACTTATTTAATTTGAAGTACTTAAAAAGTAATATTAAACCCAAAGGCTATCTGGAAGCGACAAATCTAACAAGTTGTGGGTTTTTGCATAAAATTTGTAAAGAGATATTAATTTGAAAAATGACCGTTTTATTTTATTTTTTTTCTTACAATGATAAGTTGATTTGCAATTCGCTTTTTTAATAATGTTAATTTTATTTTTTTTTATTTTTTCATTTGCAACAATTATAACAATAATGCAATAAACAAGGATCGATTGCGAATATTTCTTAAAAAGTAAACAAAATTATAAATAATTATTATAATTTTAAACAAAAATTAAATAAACAGTACTTAATTTTGATTTGTAAATAGATTTTGTAAATTTCAGTAGTGTTTAAGCCATTCCAAAAAATTATAAATGGACTGGTGGGCAGTTCTCCAAAATGTGAATTTAATTTTTTGTGGACAAAAATTAAGGATAATTTGCAGTTTCAAAGTATTATTAAAATTTTAAGGCCGTTTGAAACACGCTATATTATTTTAAAATAAAATTTTCAAAGGTTTTGCTAAAACACGTTTGTTTTTTGATTTATTGCTACCTCATGGCTAAGGGTTAAAAAATACTAAATTTTATAATTGAATAAAGTACTAATAAAATAACCGTGATAATAATTCCATCGATTTGAATACTATTAAAATACTTTTCAAAATTTCTAATTTAATATATATTAAATAAATACCAATTCAATACTTTGGCCTTTTTTGCAAAAAAATACTAAAATAATACTTTGAAATTTTTATTCAAACTTAAACATTCATGCATTCATTTTTGCAAAGCCAAAAAGTAGCAAACGTGTAGACTAGTATGAATAAAGTTTTTTTTCGAAGATGGTACACTGACAACTAGCAAGAATCATATGTAGAAGGAAAATTAAGAAACAGTGAGCGACTGATAGATTTTGCGGTTTCATAGTCAGCACTCATTTAGTGGACTAGCCCCTGGACCCTTTTCCACTAAAGAAAAGATCTCTTATATTTTTACGTTTAGGAAAAGTGCTAATGTTCAGATGTTACGATCTTTTTAAACTTTTTTTTTGCAATTTGCTTGATTTTGCAATAAATTTTTATGACCAATAGTAGAAATTATTTTGTAGTAAAATAATTAAAACCCCCCTAATGGTTTAATTGGTCCACCTTTTTAAATTTGTGCTATTTTGTAATCTTGATACAACCACGGGGACACCCCGATTGTTTTGTTTGTTGTTTTGTATTATGGATTCTTTTTTATTGAATTTAATAGGGAAATATAAAATGGTATTTGGGCAAAACCAACATATTAAACATCTTGCATAGAGCGCGGGAAATTTTTGCTCCTTTTTATAAACTTCCGACTCCCTTTCATTAATCCTGGCTACGCCCAGGCAAAAGGCACTAAATTTTCTATTTTAGCTATTAACAAATGATGTAAGGTAGCGCCAGCAATTAATCGGTGATATGGGGGTGAAGGCAATTTGCCAGGGAGGAAAATAGTTCAAACTTTTAGTAAGAAAAGTAAATATACCCATTATTAGAGTTATTGGATTGACAAAAAGCTATTTTAGTATTGGGCCGGTTAGACCACCTAGCCTCAGTAGAAAAACTGCGCGGCAGTGCGTTTTTTAAATAGATGTTTGTTCCTCTTAATTTTTATTAATAAATAAAAATAAAAATTTTTTATACTGTTAACAAAAAATCTATTTGTAGTCTTATTACCAGATATTATTATTTTATTTTATTTAGTCTTATTACCAGATATCTTATTACCAAAAATTCTTATTACTTAGGAAAAATTTACTCATTATTTTTCATTCAAATTTTAGAAAAAGATGAAAGAATGCCGCAGCAGTATGTATTAAAAATATATGACAAATCAAGCGCATTTTTATTTTGTTAAAAAATTAATAACTTGACCAACAGCGCTTTTTTTATGATGCGCTGAATGCGCGCGGTTTTCGCAATTTTTGGCCAAATTAATACACTGCATAGAAGCTTTTGTTTTGCGTTTTTCTCAACGTGTGTGCGATTTTGAGCATATTGTTATATAATAAATGTCCGCCATTTTTATCCCTCACTTTTAACTTAAATTTTTTTTGGGGGGAGGTGGACCTCAGGGCTAGGGGGGGTAACACAAATGCCGCAAATAGTTTTCAAAATTTTTTTTTAAAACCATTAAAAACGTAAAATTTATCAAAAAATAACGGCTTTTGATTTTAGGTTTGTGTCAAAACACCTAATAATAAGCTTAAAATTAACTGCCAAAAACGACAAATCTAAAATGAGAAAGCGTTCCAAACCCGTATGCTGGTAGCAGCAAATCTTTAAATTGAAAACATTTTCCAAAAAATAAGCTTTAAAAACTCATTTTTTTTCAAATTTTAAGGTTATTATGTTAGAAAAACATTTTCAACGTTAAAACCTACTACAAAATTTCCAAATATTGCAGCTAAAAAGTGCTTCTTTTTATGTGTTTTGCAAACATATTATAAACATGTTTTCTCGCTTGTTAACACAAAAACATATTTCTAAATACTATGTGTCTCAACTTTTGCCACAATATCCAAAGATATCCAGGGAGTGATCTTCGGCTGATGTGTCAGTAAATGGGGTGGCCAGGCTGATGTTACTTTTCTGACTTTGAGAACCCTTCAACTCGGCGACTTGTGTAGGGGGATCCTCTTGCTCACTAGCCATTGAATTAATGCCAAAAATTTTTCATGTGGTAACTGCGCTTTCGTTGGGTACTGTATCCACTGCTTCAGTGTCTGTGTCTCTCGCTAACCCCGGCCTTCCCTGAGAAAACCTGCAAACTCTATCTCTACCTCAAGGTCTACTTGGCTCCTTCGGGGATGATTCTTCCATTTTTAACAATTGTTGTGACATGCTAATGGTATGATATTTATCTGAAACAGTTTCCTGGTTTAACATTGTACAATCCCCTTGTTCCTGTGAACAGAGGGGTTACTTGAAAGATCCTACACAATAAGTCCTCAGACTCATACATCTTGGGGTGCCCTGGCGTTTTCATGAGAGCAAAGGCCACTCTGAAGACAGTACTTCTCCTTTTATCAAAACCTTCGGTTGAACCCTTGCTTTTAAGCCAAGGAGACGCCTCAAGTTGTTGGTTAAAAGTGACTATCTCAGAAGGGTGAATCTTTTTGATTGTTTCTGCCTGCTAAATCTCAAAAGAAAGAGACTTCACAAAGCAGGGGGTGCGTCAACATTCATCCTAGGGACAATACCACACCAACATTACACGCCACAGTCGCATAAACAATTATTACTATTTGAATTTACAAAATTGGCCAAAGACGGCGGTTGTTTGTTTGGGGGGTCCTCCCAGACTCAAAGCTGGTGCATTCCACGCTTCCATCAAAGCTGGCATTCAAGGTTGGTTGTTACCATCCTCTTGATTTTGCTGACTAGAATTTTGATGGTTTTTACCACAATTATTGTTATTATGTTATTATTATTACGCAATTATTATAGTTGTTATAACGTTTGTTGTTATTATTTTGGTAATTATTATTCAAAAAATTGCCCTGCTGATTACAACCCATGCAACATTGGGTGTTATTGTTGCCGTCTTTACTGGACAGTCACGTCCAATATGCCCTGCCCTCTTACAGTAATTGAAAATAGGTGAGCCTCCGGCTGTCCACTGCTCCGAGTCTTGCCCATTGGCACATCCCAATGCGTGGGGTCTGGGGTTTTGGGGGGCTTGTCTACCCTCTTCCCGAGAACTGGATGGGGAAGTGCCCTACTCTCAGGGGAGCCATTTGAACTGTTAATATTTAAATTGAAATTTTTGGCCTGATCTTGAGACTGCTGGCAGTCTTTTTCTAACTTGGGTTTGGGGTTGGGGTCGCGGACTGCCAGTCTGTCTCACCCTTTTTACCTTCCTGTACTAAAGTCTCGGCTTGCATGGCCAACTAATCTACCTTTGTGAACCTTTTTGGTTGTTCCCTAAGCCCAAATTTTTGTTTTATCTGGGGTTGCAGTCCTGTCCAAAACAGTCGTATCCAGAGTTGCTCAATTGATTTTGGGGGCATAGCCACTGTTGTTTCTAACCTAGAAGCTTCAGTTAATAACTCTATTTGTCCAGAATATTTGGATATGCTTTGTTTTGTCTCTGTGTCTATATGTACAGGATATCCATGGTAGATCCGACCATCCTTTCTAGTTTTTTTGTGTAGTCTTTCCTGAAATGTAGGGGTATAGGCTTGTAAGATGTCACTGCCGCTCCTTTGAGGTAACCGGGGAGTACACCTGCATGGTCCTCTACTGAAACACCTGAAGATAAAAACATTTTGTTAAATTTGTCCAGCCACATACTAATGGGTTTAGAATGGTCCTCCTCCTTAAAATCTCCCACTTGAAAAGATGTTTTTTATGTTGTTTTGATCGGAGGCGTCCAAACCTCCTGGTGAACCTTGAAACTGTAATTACTAAAGCACACCGGATTTGTAGGGTAGCAAATGAGAGATACAAATGGGTTTCCGTCTCTTCTAACTCATCAGAAGAGGCACGGGATGAGGATTTAGAGGAAAGTCACCCCTAAAAATCGCAAGTATTGACGCCATCATAGCAGCCTATGATGGCGTCAAAATATTTTTAGTGGTTCATGAGATTTAACTTGAGATTTAAAATTTCAGGCAAACTGAATTTCTTTTTTTGGCCAAAGATTTCACATCAAAAATCATCCTGTGTTGTGAGCAGAAAACAGTCCATTATGCATTATTTTCACTATTATATCATTAAAATGATCTAATAAAGCATTCGCGACAACTTTTTTAAACGTATCATTCCTCAAAGATATAAAAACGAAAAAAAATATCACTTTAAAAACAAAATGTTCAAACACATTCTTTTTTCATCACTATAACATTAAAAACAACGAATAAATTTTATCATTTTTATACATGTGCTTGTCATAGAGCTTAGAGGGCTTTTAAAATCATATTTGATTGTGTATGAATTCCAAAAATATATCTTGAGTTATTAATAAAAAACTGTAATGGGTTAAGTAAACAATGAAAAATTTGTGAGAATGCTAAAAATTTATTATTTTTGAGATATCAATATAAAAATATCAAAACAATACATTTTTTGAAAAAACCGAAACTAAAATCTTATAATTTATATGTTTAATTAGGGAACAAAACCAAACTGGATTAACCGGTACTGGAACACTTTAAAAATTTAACTGAATTCGAAATCCTACCGATTCGACCACGCTACTCGCTCACAATTTTTAAACTTGCTTAAGTTTGCCGCGACAAATGAATTCCTATACTTAGTGTATTATTTTAAAGTGAATCATTTTAAACTTAAATATAATATTCATTGAACACTCTTTCAAGTATTCAGAATCATAAAAAACCAATGCATTGTTGGAGGGTCAAGATAATTTGTTTATTATTGGTGGAACGAAATAAGGTTTTTAAAACAAGCAAAAAAATTCAAGGCAAAAAGTTTAAATCCCTACCTCTCTTTTAAAACCAGGCACTTTAAGGTCTCTCCGGACAGTTTTTATTGCAGAGCGTTCAGTAGTAAACCAATTGCAATAAAGAGCAAAAATTACCCATTTTTATTTACACACAATTTACTTTTGAATTATTTTACTTATAGAGTATTATAATATTTTAAGGTATTCAAAGGACGAAAATTTGACTAATTGGCGAAAAGCAGGCAACAAATGCTGTTTAAAATAATGATATTTTTTGAATTTATGTGAAATAAATTTTTAAAATTGTAAAAAAAAAATAAAAAAAAAACATTATTAAAATCAAAAAAAAAATTGTGACCAAATAGGTTTTATGTAGGAATCGATCTCAGGACCTTTCAAAAAATTTGACGACGCGCTAACCGACTATGCCACTGCTATCATGGGATAATGGGTTCTAAAAGCGATTTATAAACAACCCTTCTGAAAAAAATTGATAAAACGCACGACAAAACTGTTTATGCGTTAAAAAATACAAAAGATGTTATGGCCTTCCAAAAATTATAAATTTCAATAGAAATATACTATCTGGAGCTTTAAATTTTACCAAATTCAATTTAATCGAAGTTTCACCGAAATTTTGGAAAAATTAACCCCCATTTTTCACGGAAAATTGTATATTAAACCATAAATACAACAGTATTCAATTTAAATTTTACGTACGTGAAAAAGTGTAACGGTGTTTCTCTATTGGAAGTATTTTTTTTAATAAATAGCGTGCAGTAAATATTTTTAAGGGCTTTAAAAAAATTTCATTGCAATTTGATTTTAATATTAATTATTTTAATTACATACAATAATATAATGAATGTTCACTTTATAATCCTGATATTTCTACCTTTTTAACGCTCATATAAATTTTTTAGTGAAATATTACTGTATTTCACGAGATCTCGTATGCCAAAAATCGCGATTTTCCATACTTAAGAAAACTGTCCGGAGAGACTTTAAGGCTGGTTCATACTTATGACAAAGTCCAAAGGACAATTTTAAAAAAACCAAAACGTCCTTTAGACAAGCCAAAACGTCCTTTGGACTTTTTCCTTTGGACGAAGTATGAACGCTATTTAGAATTTGTCCTTTGGACAAAATCCAAAATCCAAAGGGAAAAGTCCAAAGGACAAAAATTATGAACACGTTGTCCTTTGTATTTTGTCCTTTGGACAAAGTCTAAAGGACGTTTTACGCTGTATTTGTCCTTTGCACAAAGTCCAATGACTTTTGTCCTTTGGACTTTGTCCAAAGGACGTTTTGTCATAAGTATGAACCAGCCTTTAGAGTTTTGATGGGTCCGGCACAAAAGAGTCCTGGCACAAAAGAGTCCTGAAAAAAATCGCAGCTGGCACAAAAGAGTCCTGGCACAAAAGAGTCCCGGCACAAAAGAGTCCTGGAGAAAATGCGTTCATGTGCCCAAGCGCTACGAACGCTGAGGTCGGCACAAAAGAGTCCTCGTATAAAACCAAAAGAGTCCTCACAGCTAACATACAATGTTTCTGTCCTCCAGTTTTTTATTTGTTTTTTTTAAAATTAACTTCTTAAAAGGCTGTGTGGGGAATTTCGAGGGTAAAAATTAATGTTTTAAAGTATTTTTATTATTAAGTTAATAAAACGCTTAAAGCTTTGTAAAGCGTTTGAAAAATAAGAAAAAAAAATCATTGTTGTATTTGGGTATAAATCATATAATGTCGAATTATTGTTTTTGCCATAATTGAGTGTATGTCAAACAAAATCATGTCTAAATAATGATTTTAGTTGGAATAAATTTTTTGTTCATTGTTAAAATATTACAATTTTTATTAAACAAGTGTTTTAATCGTAATTGTAAGGACGACCGCAGATGTCAGACGACAAGATGAACAGACCACTGGGACTTTTTGCGCACAACGCCATTGCGCACAACTATGTACACATTTAAAAAAAAACAAAAAGACACTCTCTCCGCCCATTTGGTGATTTTTAACCAAATAACGAGTTAAAAACAACCAAATATTGTTATATATACCTCCAAACAATACAGGTTTTGTACTTTTTTACCAACTATTTAGTATTTTTTAATTTAATTATTCTGTGTTTTTTAACTAAATATTTGGTTGATTTTTCCAAACTATTTAGTTGAACATAATGAATTAAGCGTATAATTTTATGAAAATGCCCCCAGGTTTTAAGTTGTCGTAAAGATATTAACGGTCTTTCAAATAAAAATTTTTAAATTTACGATTTTTCCAAACTATTTAGTTAAACATAATGAATTAAGCGTATAATTTTATGAAAATGCCCCCAGGTTTTAAGCTGTCGTAAAGATATTAACGGTCTTTCAAATAAAAATTTTTTAAATTTACAGAAACTTTTGAAATTCTTTTGAAGTCTAACGCTAACGTTATTACATACGAGACAATACATAGAAACGATCTTTAGCTACAAAAAACCACATTAAATATCTGGGTAACTTTTCTCCAGCCCGCTAATGGAAGGATTGAAAACTGTAATTATTGGAATAAACATTTGTTTTCCCAAGAAAAAAAACTAGCAACTTTAAAAAAGAATTTTTAGCTAAAAATCTTAACATTAACTGTTCATCGTTACTTTGACAAAGAGACACAATCAGTATAAAATCAACGTGACTCTTTTTATGTGACTTATTTTGTTTGGATTATTTGTGTGTTAAGATTTAAAAAAGTCACAGTTACAAGTATTTTACGACGCTTTTGACTCATTGTGTCAGAGTAACGACGTTTTAAATACGTCATAAGCTGGAAGACAGCTGTGAACATTGTATGAGAGCTGTAAAAAAATTGATTTTATGCCAGGACTCTTTTGTGCCGACCTCAGCGCTTGCAGCGCTTGGGCGCATGAACGCATTTTCTCCAGGACTCTTTTGTGCCGGGACTCTTTTGCGCCAGGACTCTTTTGTGCCAGCTGCGATTTTTTTCAGGACTCTTTTGTGCCGGGACTCTTTTGAAGGTGAGCCAGTTTTGATATATATTTAATATAATAAAAACATTTAAAAATAAGAATTTCGATAGTTTTCTGTTTTTCTTAAGATTTTTTAAATGTAAAAAAATCTTTTTAATCAAATTTTAAAGAAAACAAAATTGAGATTTTCAAATTCGGCACTACCAGCAGTCGAACTCCCCATTGATTCAAATAAAGTAAATCTCATTTAAATAAAGGAGTGTTTTTAAGACCTACAAGAATATAAATTTGCTTCAATATTTTGGGTACCCACTCTTTATATTTATTCTCCAAAATAAGGAAGTATATCTTTGGAAAAAAAATCTCTAAAAATAAAGCCAGAAAAACAGGCAATTTTTTCCCAGGCGTATGTTTAGACAAAAAAAAATTTAAAAAATTTTTAGACTAGATGTGGAATAGTATGAGGGGGACATATTTAGACTATAGAAAAAAAGTATCTGGTTTGTGCATTTGCTCACTCAATAAAAAAACTGTACCATTATAAAATAATTTGTTTATACAATAACTAATTCAACATCAAGTCGTAGTTTCCTATAGTGTGATGCAATAAAAATTAAAAAAACATATTAACAACATTTTTGACAAACGCGAAATTGCCAGTTTTTAAATTTATATTTCAACACGTTATATAATATTCTATTATAGAAAATGACGATTTCGCGCTTGTCAGCGATTGTTGTGATTATGATTTTTTCCATTGTTATTGCGTCAGGTTATAGGAAAACTAAAATTTTTGTGCAATTAATTGACCGTATAAGCAAATCATTTTCGTAATGTTACAAACTTTTTATTTAGTGAGCAACTGCAAAAACCAGATCCTTATTTCTTATAGTCCAAAAATTTTCACCTCAGGACTAGTGTAAATTTTTTCTGTGAAAACAAATTTTTAAAAGTATTTTAATTATATGCGAAATATTACAATTTATTATTTTTATATAAAAACATAAAACAAAAATATAAGTATTTTAGCCGATTTTGCGTTTGTTTTTCTTAAAAACCTTATGAAAAGTAAAAAAAAAACTTTCTTGCAGAGTTTGAAAGAACGCCTAATGTTATTGTATTATTTTTTGACTATTATTCATGAAACTTAAATTTTATTATAAAAAAAACTTAAATCTTTTGAAATTAAATTTTTTGGAAAATAAACTAAAAAATAATTGTTTTTTGACTAAAGTATTTTAATTTCCAAACATTTAAAAAAAAACTAGAAAAAAATTACAAAAGCGAAATTTTACTTTTTTTCTAAATTTCTCCTATATTTGATATGCCTAGAGAAGTATTAATATTATTCTGAAAGCGCAAGTTTACTAAAATAATAACGTAATTTTATATTAGTTTTAAAATTGTTTAGTGGTGAAAAAAAGATTGTGTGATTTTCAAATTTAGCGCACCTCCGGTCGGTTCTTTGATTATAATTCACAAACTAAACCTTAGTTTAAAGTAAAAGGGTGTTTTTCAAGAAAGTATGAGTTTTCAATTTAGAACAAAAAATTTTCGCTTTTTTTGGCTTGGTAAAGTTTTCTTTAGAATGATGACGAAAAATTCATATACTAAAATTTTTTGGAGTTGACAAAAGTCTTAAAATTGGAAATTATTATTTACTATTTGACTAAATTTTCTTTAAAATATTTTTTGAAGTTTTTGTATTTTGTACAAGACTGTTCATTGTGGAAAACACCAATTAAGAAAACGTTTAGTCATAACAAATTAAATTTTTTCATACGACAATTTAAATCTAAAAAAATGTTTTTTTAACAAAAGGCCTCCATAATGCTCAGTTTTCTTTTTACGAAGTACATACAAGAAGTGCTTAGCAAGTTCTGTAGTATTTTTTTCAAATAAAATCACCTTAAAACTTTGTTTTTGAGTTAAAAACAACAAATAAAGCACGTTTTGTTAAAAAACTAAATAGACTAGTTTAGGACTAGCTAAGATTTCTGCAAGACTAATTAACAAATTAAAAACAAACTAGTACTAGGACTAGGACTAGGACTAGGACTATGCAAGATTTTTTACTTTAACTAGTACTATACTAGTTAACGTTTGGGGTAACTAGTACTAGACTAGACTAGACTACAGAAAAAAACCTGGACTATGGGGAGGGGTAAGGGACCAAGACACGACAACACTTTTAGGTTGCAGAATCTAATCCTAAAAAAATTTAGTGTGCTATGTTTTTTATAGCGAGAAAATGGGACAGAACTCTGCATCCCCTCCCCTTGAAAGTGGGGACTGATATAAGTTTTATAGAGCCGTACATCAGACCTTTAACAATACGTCAAAAAACTTTGAGAACTTGCAGCTGCAAAAATCTAAAAACTTAGAGAACCAAATAAAAAAGAGAATTAGATTAAAAAAACCGTTTTGAATTTACTATTTAAATTTACATTGAACAAAACACTATTTAATATTAATTTAAAAAAAATAAAATAAAAACAGAATAAATTTACAATTATAGCTCACTAAAATGGTGTCACAACTCAGTGCAGATGTTGCAGGTCTTGAAACAACTACTAGATCACTTTTTGAGTGTAGCTATGCTAAAAAAGTAAGTATTTATTGTATACTTAAATGACTATAATTTTTGTTTGCTAATTATAATAGAATTGCTTGTTAAATTGCAACGACCCTAAATTTTTTTATAATAATTATGATAAAACAATAATAACTAGCCTTAACAATTAGCAACAATATGATTTTCCTTTTTTCGCAAGCCTGTCATCCCGCTCTGGTTTATGTCGGAAAACTGGCACTGCAGAAGATCGAAGAGGAAGAAGATCCCAGCCGGTAATAGTGTGACCGGAAAAAAGAAGGTCTAATCGATTGCTCTACTGTGGAGCTATTGACATTCTTTTATTCTCCAGTCATTAGATTTTACTTATTTAATAGTTTCAATTATGAAAAATTAACAATCATAGTGGTTTTCCACTATATAACCGATAAGGAGACCTTGCGCTTGCACTCCACTTAGGACACTTCCCCACTTACTGGAGGTGCGCAAGCAAATTGGGCCATAGCTAGGATCCACAATTTACCTTGCTGCTTCTGCCAACCAAGGAATTTACTTCACAGCCAGGTATAGGTCGACCAGGGCAGAATTATTGCTGATGCCAGGCCGTGATTTGCCGTCTTATTTTGATTTGCCAGGGCCAGGGCCGGCGCAGTCTAAAAATTTAGTCGAATGCGTAATTTTGGTTATCTTTTTACTGTAACTTTTTTTAGGCACTTAATAGTCACATTTAAGAATTTAAGCACTTGTGTAATTGGAAAAACTTGTTTTTTCCATACACAAAGTTTTTTAACCAGAACAAAAAAATTATTTGTATAATTCGATTCTTTTAAACCTTAAATGATTATTTCATTTTCATAGTATACACTACTGTTGTAAAAAAGAATGATTTTTGATTATTTTAAATAAAAGTAAAAGTAATTAAAAAAATTCAAGTAATATAAGAGTAAAAATAATTTGTGATATTTTAATTTAAGTAAAGTAAAAATAAAGCTAACGGTCAAAATTTTATTTAAGTTAAATAAAAGTAAAACCTATTTTTAAATAGAAGTAATAGTAAAAGTATAACAAAAGTAATTTTGCAACAGAGAAAAGCAACAACTTATGAAGCACCAGAGCTCTGTTTCAAAGTGTTTTGCTATTTTTATGCATAAGTTTGTATTTTAATAACTTTCTTCTGAGACTCATTTTACAACAAGCCCAAAGGAAATCTACTTGTTAAAAATAGAGTAACTGACTTAATTTCGGCCACCTTTTTTATTTTTTTTTTGGATTATTTCTTCTGGCTTTTTTAATCAAGCCAGGATTTAGTCTAAAAATTAAACGACAGCTATTTTTGTTATTTCAGTGCAAAATTTAAAAATTACTGTTACACTTAAAAATCAGTGGAGGTATAAACTTTTTTTAATAGTGGCCGAAGTTAAGGCTCGTGCCATTAACTTCGGCCACCTAGAAAAAACTGGCTGTAACTATTGTTAAAATGAACGATAAATGTTTTTGAAGGTAGTAAATTTATCTTTAGTTATTGTTCTTGGTACATATAACTTAATTTTCTCCCGTTTTCATACTTTTATAGCTATTAGCAAGAGTTTCAATGACTATTTCATTTTCATAGTATATACTACTGTTGTAAAAAAAGAATGATTTTTGATTATTTTAAGTAAAAGTAAAAGTAATTAAAAAAAATAATTAAAATAAAGTAAGAGTAAAAGTAATTTGTGATATTTTAATTCAAGTAAAGTAAACATAAAACTAACGGTCAAAATTTTATTTAAGTTAAGTAAAAGTAAGACCTATTTTTAAATAAAAGTGATAGTAAAAGTATAACAAAAGTAATTTTGCAACAGAACAAAACCCCTACTTTTGGAGCTCCAGAGCTCAGTTTTAAAGTGTTTTGCTATTTTTATGAATAAGTTTTTATTTTAATAACTTTTTTCTGAGTCTCATTTTGCCACAAGCCCATAGGAAATCTACTTGTTAAATTTAGGATAGCTGACTTAATTTCGGCCACTTTTTTTTATTTTTTTTGGATTATTTCTTTGGTTTTTTTAATCAAGCCAGGGTTTAGTCTAAAAATTAAACGACAGCTATTTTTGTTATACTAGTGCAAAATTTAAAAATTACTGTTACACTTAAAATCAGTGGAGGTATAAATTTTTTTTAATAGTGGTCGAAGTTAAGGCGCGTGCCATTAACTTCGGCCACCTAACTGGCTATAAAACTGGCTATAACTATTGTTAAAATGAACGATAAATATTTTTAAAGGAAGTAAATTATATATGTAGGTATTGTTCTTGGTACATATAACTTAATTTCTTCTAGTTTTCAAACTTTTACAGCTTTTAGCAAGACTTTAAATAATTATTTCAAAACCTTAAAAAACACGTGTTTTAATAACACGTGTTTATGTTGAAAGTTTTTTTGGTGAAAAAATATTTCAACATAAAATAGTTTTTATTAAAGCCATCCAACTTTAGAGAAAGCCAGGTAAAAATTTTATTACATTTTATTGAGTTTATTTTTATACATTTAATTTAAAAATAGCAAAACACAAAATCCGCTTTAATTTTGGCCACCTTTAAAATTAAAAAAAAAAACAAAAACAAAAGCCTAAAACAGGGCTTCAAAATGAAGTTGGGAATATGGCTAAAAGAATGCCGCACGGGCGGGTTATTAGAAAGGTGCGGACCGGTTATTAGACATAAATGCGGGCGTCCCTTTATGCGCGCGGTGTCCTTTGATGCGCAAGGGATTTCTTTGGTTTAGAACAATTGATTTTGAGCAGGGTGTCCACGCCACTGCTGTTCAATGTTAAACTCTGCGCCGATTGTCTATAGCCGCAGAGTTTAACACACTCCAGCACTGACGCAATATACATTTTACAAATTTGAAGCATTTTTTTGGATGAAAAAATTTCATCCAAAAAGGGTTAAAAGTCAAGTAAAAGTTAAAGTAATAAAAATTCGTTACTTTTATTTGTTTAGTTAAAGTTAAATGTAACTTTTTACAACAGTAGTATACATTTTATGTTATTATTATAAATATATTCAAGTTTAAAGCAATATTATACTAAATTCCTCTAACAGTTTTTATTACTTTTAAAGAGTGTTCTACAAATAGAGCAGGAGTTAAGGCATTTTTATATGAGGAGTATGTGTTGATTAAAAAACCAAAACGTGTTAAAGGAACTAAAATCAAAACTGTATGCGTATATAAAAACATCATTTGACATAGTGAAATTTCTTTATATTACAATAAATCAAATATGTTGATAATTTGAGAATTGTAACTCTATTGTTAAAGAATGCTAGTCTTCAAGAATATTATTTTGAAAAAAAAAACATCTTTTTTAGAACTTCACTTACATCCCTCTATACCTTTTTTTGAATTAAAAAAATATTTTTTAAACTGTAAAAGTTAAAATAATTAAATTGTGAGTACAAGCGACTATGCTCGCTTTCTAACTTGTTTCAGGATGCTAATTTTAGTCATTTTGATCAGCTAACTTATTTTTTAGCCAAAAATCATAAAATCAATGTCACGTGAGCTTTTTCGATAAAATTGTTTTTGTATTTTGACTACTTTTTGTAATTTCTCAAAATTTATTAAAAACATATGGCCCAAGAAAATTGTGGATTATACATTAAGTTTTTGAATAAATTTGTACAAGAAAAAACGCAACATTTCTAACTCACGTGAGTTTCAAGTCAGGATTTTAATGACCCTCGAAATATATTATAGTATTCGTGATCACGTCATTTATGTTTTGCTCTGTGGGAATAGTTGTGGGAGGAGCTAATAGAATCACTTTTGCCAATTAGTGCTTTGAAAAAATTAATCTTCAATGCATGAAAGATCTTCTTTTTTATAAGCACTAATTGGCTAAAAGTGATTCTATAACGTTATAACTCTGTAAAGAATTAATACTGGACAATTCCCGGTTAAATGAGAGGGTTTTGATTATGTGCTCTGTGGGTACAAGGTCTTTGGAGCCAAAAGTAGGGAACTTGGAGCTTTAACAAATTTTTGGGAACTTGGAGCCGCAAAAGGCAAAACCTTGTTTTTTATTACATAAACAATTTATTTGGGAACTTGGAGCCTGAAGTAGGGAACTTGGAGCCCTATATTGGGAACTTGGAGCCCTAAATAGGGAACTTGGAGCCCTAAATAGGGAACTTGGAGCCCTATATTGGGAACTTGGAGCCCTAAATACGGAACTTGGAGCCCGAAGTAGGGAACTTGGAGCCCTATATTGGGAACTTGGAGCCCTAAATAGGGAACTTGAAGCCCGAAGTAGGGAACTTAGAGCCCTAAGTAGGAAACGTGGAGCCCTGAATTTTAAGTTGAATCCCTGCATAACACTGTGAATTTTGGTTTTTGAACATTGTATTTATTACAAGGTATAATATCTAGAATTAATAAGTTTGAAGTCAATCTTGTGTAATTAATATTATTTCGATCTGTTTGTTTTTAATTTTTTTAAAACTCATTGATACTTTTTGGTTTTATTCCTTTTTTGCGTTTATTTTTAAGCGCCACTTTTAGGCTTATAACCTGTTTAATAATCTAGAAACAAAACAATAATAGGCGTAGAAGAGCTCATAAAATATTTTTTTCTATTTGAAGTTAATTCAAAACTTTCCTAATATTGAATCCTAATAGTATTTACACTTAGGTCAAACTTGTTTGCTGTTTGTTTGAGCTATTATGTGAAAAATCAAAATTTTAAAACAACGCATTTATTCAAAACATCAGTCAACATTAAATCCATTTAATCGTTTGATTAAATATTACACTTACTTAAAACACCTCTTTTTCTATTAAACAGTACAGCTTTCATTTAAACATACATTTATTTAAACATACACTTTTATCTATCCGTCATTATTTTTATATCAATTATTTCATCAAAATAAAGAAAAAAACGCACAATTCATTTAAAATTACATTCGCACAATTTCATCTAAAATAAAAGATAAAATAATGTGAAACCGAATTCAAAATGATAAGAAATATATCGCGACTCCTAAGCACTTCCCCAGAAAAAAACATTTTTTACTTTTAGAATGGGACTAATAAGATTTATATAATTTTGAAAAAAGTTTATTTGATTATCAAAATTCCTTTAATAAACCCTCATTTTATTTATATTGAAAATAAAGCTAAAAGCTTTAACACTATAATTTGGTTAAATAATTTTTAAAAATTAAGACTTTTTTTAAAACCAGACTATAAAAAGAATATCAAGAGTATCAAGAATATCAAGAATATCAAGATTTAAAACAATATTTTTAAAATATTATTTTTTAAATGAGTTTAAATTATAGATATAGCAGTTTCCAAAACAGCCCGCATTTATAACAACAACACACTTTTCTAAAGTAAAAATCGCATCTGTTAAACTTTCTTAAATCAAACTAATAAGCAATACATTCATACAGATATTTCAATAAAAACAAAATTCAAATTTTAAACATTTAAAATTCTACTATATTTACATATCAACTATCCACCAAAACCCGTATTTTAATAAACTCGTATATGTGTTTTTCAACAGCCTACTGATAGCAAAAAAAACAACACGCAAACAATACATACAGTGTTTCTACATTATTTAAAAACAAAGTGTTTAGTGTGTTTTAAAATGTTTTATTTAATATATTAAAACCTTAAAATAATAGTTTAATTAATAATTGCATATCGTATTAAGAAAAAAAAATTTATTTAAAAAATTTGCCTTAGATTCCCAATATTATTACAGTATTAGCCAAATTTTGGCTTACTTAAAAAGAAAAACTTTAAATATGCTACCTAAAAAAAATTTGAACCAGTTTGTGTGAATAGAAGTTAAATTATAGTTATTGTCTGAAAAAATTTAACTATTTTAAAATACTGCAATTTAAACAAATTTAGATTTTTATATACAGCACATCTACAACAAATCTTCTTAACTAGTACTTAAAATTTTCATGGATGGAAGATCCATAATTTAATAAACTAATTTATTTTACATCCACCAGTAACAAAAATAACAATAAAACTAGTTTTTAAAGACTAGAAATGTAGCACAACCTAAAAATTATATACTGGGTGTTTAATGATTACACAAATACAACCTTTTAATAATTGAAAATTAAAGTTCAAAAACTAGTATACTATAAAGTTGTGTTGGTTGAAATTTTGTCGATTCCAAAAAAACAATAACATTTAAGATATAGATAGAACATAAAAGACCCCACTTAGGGTGTTCAAGCAAAAGTAATTCGCCTATTTTTATTATATATATTTTTGGCAAAACTACTTCAAAATGTTACTTTTTTTAAAATTTAGTTTATGCCTATAAAAAATAACTAAACCACAATAATTAAAACAAATAAAATTAAAACACATCATTTGAATTTTTTACAAAGATTAATAATTGTTAAATAATTTATGAGTGATTTTTTTGCATTTATTTTTAATTTTTAAAATACGAATTTGTAAAAAATAATGCAGCGTTTTTAAAAGTAGTTCAGAAAAAATTT